>JAHRHZ010000013.1:6527298-6592137 GCA_024137785.1 Ginglymostoma cirratum
GTTCATCCAGCCCCATGCTTGTTATCTCGGATTCTCCAGCATCTGCAGTACCTTTTATCTCTGATACACTTAAGCAACATGGTTAGTTTTTAGCAGTCAATCAGCATCAATCAGCCCCTCTGCCTCTCAGTGGTTAATGTCCAGACCTTGCAAATGAATATTTGAGCCAAACAAGTTGGGCCCTGTGACAAGATGTGTCTTTAAGAAGGATTTGTTTTGTCCTGTTTCTCTTGAAAACAAGTGTTCCCAACCTGGTGTTGATGTGTCTGCTCCATGGAAAGTAGAGTAAATAGCTTTGGGGTTTTTTTTAATAAACAAAAGAAGCATGATTGGGTGGAGTTACACTCACACAGAGCCAGGTTTTGGTTTTTGCTTTTGCTTTCAATTGTTAAAGCTGAGATTTTGGACGAAGCTGCTACATACAGCTCTCTCTCTGCTGTTGTAAAAGCTTGAGTACTCTTTCTGCAGCTAGATTGATTCTGCCAGTGTTCCTTCTCCTAGACTGGAGAAGATTGCAAGTAAGGGAAATCTGTTTTACTAATTTGCCTTTGCCAAGGGTGTGTTTATGGGATGCTGTTATATTGGAATCATTGATGAGTAGAATTTAAAATATACATTATTTTGTGAGTATTTTGATAGAGTTAAAATTATGCCAATTCTTTCTTTGCTTGCATTTTAACTGTGGTGTTAGAATAAAGTATGTTTTGCTTAAAGCTTAGTAGTTTGACAAATAGATTTACATCTGGAACTCAGCACCTTACACTTGTCTTTAAATAAGATAAAAGTTAAGGTCTAGGCGGTCTCCTTGATATATTTGAAGGCGTTTGGTCTAGTCCATAGCTGCCCCCATGTAAAGATTCAGAACTCTATACTACTGTCCTGGCCAGAAAACTGAGGAGGAAGTTATTCATGCGATGGGAACAAATTCAATTACAATCAAAGGCAATCAAAGAATCTTAACATTTTAAGAAACAAGAATTCCTTTTAAGGCAGGAATTCCTCTCTCACACAATTGAACAATACTTCTGAATGTCCACAGAAAGTCACACAGCTTAAAATTTATTCATTACAATGTTGTTGCAACCTATCTGCCCCATTGCATTATTCCCCTGGCCTCCTCAGCATCCTCACCATCAGTGTTGGCTCCCACAGTATCTTCATCAGATTCTATTTCTTCCTTGTCCAAGGAGACAGATTCCTGGGCCATCTTCCTCTCTCCTACATTTTCACCCCGTCATTGAGTTGGTTGTGCAGGGTGCGGCAAATAATCGTTATTCTGGAGAGCGTATCTGCAAGGGCTACAGAGCTCCTCCTGAGTGCTCGAAATAGCAGAACAGAAGTGTATCCTCAGAAGACCAATTGTCTGTTCAGTGATGGCCACAGTTGAAGCAGGAGCAGCACAATGGCATTGATTGGCATCAGTCTGAGGATTTTGTACTGGGGTCATAAGCCATGCCTTGAGGGAGTACACATTGTCATCCATGAGTCAGCCCTGAAAATGACTTAGATGAGGCAAACATCTCTGGAAGCTGAGAATTGCACAGAACGTAAGATTGTGACAGCTCCCTAGATAGCCTGGGTGTGTATTTGCAGAAATTATTGCCTGTGGCAAGCATACTGGACCGTGGTGAGGAAGTTCAATGCCACTGTGTTTTTCAGTGTCATAGGCACAGTTCTAGAGCGCTGCCTCCCAAGCAGCTACATATTGGTATAGATGTCATGTAAACACACCTCCAGCATTACCGTTCACTTATCTGCAGGTAGCTGGAATGCCTTCTGTGCAACTTTTCTCTGTTGTCTAGTCCATGGCACTGAAGACCTGGTTCCCATCTTCAAGCACTGAGTGTTCATCCAAGCTACAGCTCCCTAAATATCCTCTCTCTGATTCTGTTTTCATTGTTCTTGTCTCAATCTCCTCTTTCTCCGTCTTCTCCTCCTTCTCAGTCTTGACAATGGTTATACAGCTGTTGGGTTAGGTTGGTCAAGCATCTGGCATGGAAACACTGATCCATAAACGAATACCAGGAATGAGATGTATGTTTTCCATTTGAGACATTGTCAAATTCAATCTTCCTTTTGGACCCAATCAAGACCATGTGTTTGGTGAAAACCTGTTCTAAAGCCACCTCCATACAGAGAAATGCATCCTCCATAAATTGTAACTAGAATTCCCCTTTCTGATGTTGCCATTTGCAAGATGTTTGTGTCTTTTGTATTATTTTCCTTTGCATGTGGAAATTATTACAATGAAATGTTTGTTTCTCTGCATTATCTCCTGTGATTCAGCCTAAAACCCCAGAATGTACAGCTTGAATTTGTCCATATCCTTAATTTCCAAATAACTGAATGCACAATGACCCAATCCTCAACTAGCACCGTCAGCTTTGCTGGTCTTTGTTAATTGCCTTTCTTGCCAAAGTTTAATGGACAATGGGACATGGTTTGGGGGTGGTTGTTTGTGCCTTCAAGATCTTGTTTGTCTTTATTCTATGGGGAGTTCTTCCCTTCAGTATGTTCTTATCTAAATACTCATTCAATAGAATTTTTCAGGATGTGTTTTGATTCCCTCATTTGGTTGTATTTGTGATGTAGGGAAACATGTGAAAGCAGATCCAGGGCCCCTTCCATTTGTTCATATTCTTTGAGAGGACTTATGTTGAAGACCAATTTAGAGAAAAATAACATAATATTTCCTTGAAACTTTTCTCCCCCTTCCTTTTCCCTCTAGAATACATATTTTCCTTCTCCTTTCCTCTGACCTCCTCTCTGTCCTTCTGCAATCTACCCCCGTGATATTCCTGCTCTTTTGCCTGCTCCAATCCCGTTCAGATTCCTTTGCTCAGCTCCACTCTCACACCATCTGTTATGCAATTCCACTGACCTTTCTTCTCCGCAGCAAATCTAATTAATCTATTGTGTCCCCCTCTTTTAATAAGAAACTTGCAAATGTCTTTGTTCCCATTGCCTGATTTACTGTCACTCTGACTCCTAGACTGCTTCCTCCATTTCCTTAGATCCTTTAAGTGTCCCTGACAGCCATGCCTTTTAAGCTCTATTCCTTGACTTTCATTTCCACCCAACTCACCTTTCTGTGAACTGGTTCTGTTAACTCTACGCAATACAATACAGCACAGGAACGTGCCGTTCAGCCCACCAAGCCTGCTCCGATTCCTCATCCTTATTTGGACCAGCTACTTATTGCTCATATGCAGTCTCCATCCCTCTGTTCACCTCCCATTCATGTGTCGATCAAAATATGTCTTCAATGTTGCCAATGTGCCTACTTCCTCCACTAATGGTCCATTCCAGGCACCCACCACCTCTGTGTGAAAAATTTTCCCTACACTTCTCCCATAAACATTCCCCCTCTCACCTTGAACCTGTGGCCTCTTGTAGTTGACCTTTCCACCCTGGGGAAAGGCCTCAGACTATCCAACATATCTATACCTCTCATAATTTTGTAGACTTCACTCAAAGGGTGGCACAGTAGCTCAGCAATTAGCACTGTTGTCTCACAGTGCTGAAGACCTGGGTTCAATTTCTTGGGCAAGTGTCTGCGTGGAGTTTGCAATTCTCCTCATGTCTGCTTGAGTTTCCTCCCATAGTCCAAAGACGTGTAGGTTAGGCGGATTAGCCATGGGAAATGCAGGATTACAGGGATAGGGTAGGCGAGGTAGGTCTGGGTGGGATACTTTTCAGACAGACAGTGTGGACTCGATGGGCCAAATGGCCTGCTTCCATACTGTAGGGATTCAATGTTCAAGTCACCCTTCAGCCTATGTCTTTCCAGTGAACCCAATCTGAGTTTATTCAACCTCTCTTCATAGCTAAACCCCATCAGACCGGGCAACATGTTGGTAAACCTTCTCTACACCCTTCCCTTATAAATTGGTGCCACTTTCAGGATAATTCTCCATTTTAACTTGACACCCTTTCAAAGCTCTGTATACCTGCTCTGGGCAAGTTTGCCAAAGTCGGCTGACTTCCTTGGGCAGGATAATAAACATGGCCAGGCCTCACTCCTAGCGTTGCGAGCATATGACTATGACTGAGTCAAGCTTCATCCCTCACACTGTTAGTGTTTGTGCACAGAGAAAGCTTATTTTTGAAAGAATCAAATTGGTGAAGAAGTTTTTACTCACTGGAGCTTAGAGGTAGCAGGCTACGCTGCCAAGTTCATGTCTCATATGTATAGCTGGGTTTGTGAACACACTTGTATCCTGTATTTAGCTAACAAGATTGTGCCTCTAAATGTGGGTCAGAGACTTGATGAGTATTCATGATATGCTAATGATTGCAAAACACGTTCACAATGATGGAGGTTGAGAAATATGACGCACTTGAAAGTTTCTAAGAATTTAATTGCTAAACTTTATCCCACTTTGAACAGACTAATTTTTTGCCTCCTACTCAGTTAAGCTCCACCACCCACCCTCCTGAAAGCTCTGGGGTAGGCCTGGGATATTCTGACAAGTGTTTTCAGGCTGCGGGGCTCACGTAAGAACTGGTTAACTTTAATAAGGGTCAAGACTTCTCAGATGTTAGCAAGAGTACTGCTAAAGCTTAGCCAGCTTTAAAATAAGGAGCTGATGAGAAAAGTACATCAGTGATCAGAAAGCTGGTTGTCTAGCTGGGGCAACACTGACTTGTTCCTGGAGAAATTTTTATCAGACATCCATTGTACCTTTAAGACAGTTACCATGACATCAAGGCATGTGATGTTCTGGTGTTAAAATCCTGCTTTCACACTGATGAACACAAATGTGTTGTGTGGCATTATTACCATGCTAAAATAAAACAAAGAACCGCAAATGCGGGAGATCTGAAACAAAGCAGAAATTTCTGGTGGAACTCAGCAGGTCTGGCGGGATCTGTGGGAACAAAGCAGAGTTAACATTTTGACTCCAGTGACTCTGCATAAGAAGTGAATGGACTAGGCTGTGCTAAATGAGAAAAACTTCAAACAGATCTAGCAACTCAAGACTGGACGTGAGAGATGTCATTCAGTTGCAGTCTTTTGCTACCAATTATTTTATCTAACATGCAACTGTGCCTCACAGAGACCAAACTTCCTGCCTCCTGATGGACAATATTGGTTACTTGATCATCTTGTGGATTTAAATCTTTTCTAAGTGGACAATCAATATCAGAACAAACGCAGCGCAGTTAGCAGCACAATTGAGCATGTGAACGTATTGTTGTTATCATCTTAGCAGCTATCATACGGAATCAAACAGTGATTGCTCAGTTGATACAGTTGTGGTGTTCCGTAATAGCTGTTTGTCTCTGTGCAACCCAATCACAGAAATTATCTGAAATTTGAGTACATTTTCATGTACCTGATTTCCAGGTAATGATCAACAGAATTGATCTATCTTCATCAGCCATACCACAGACATTGACCTTCAATATTATGGACGGGTTGATACTCTATGTCCATATATCAAACTTACTCATCACCGTCTACTTAAGTTAGATCCCCCATGAAAGAGCTTTGGTAAAAATTGTGAGTGAGAAAAGAGATTGGCTTAAAGTTGCCAATGAACACAGCAAAGTATGGGATCAACTTGGCTCACTAGAGGCTCTTGAGTCCATATAACGAGTACTTTTGCTTATACTTCATGCAGCACATAATTTAGGTGGTGGGCAGAATCTTTCTTGTTCTGTAGTAGTGGGTTTGCATGAGGGACCAGGAGAAAACTTATTGATTTGGGCTTCAAATCAGCAGCCAGCACATTGCTTCCATGTTTAATGCAGTGTAAATGGAAATAGTCATCCATTTGTCGGAGGCATATAACCAAGAATGAGCAATTAGGGGACTAATATTGGGGAAGGTTATCCTTCCAGTGTCAGAACAGCCTCCCAATGGGTAAACAGTCAGACAGAGGAACTAAACTGGCAGGAGGCAAAAATTCATGCATGTGAAAAACATTCGTAGTATGTTTTTCTAATTCATTTAATGGTGATTATACTTTTTCCTACAACTCATGTTAAGCTATTGCCTGTAGCTCCATAAACACGTTACATCTCCATTCTTAAACATAGAACTAAAATTAGCTATCTGTTACCTGGAACAGTACCCTTATCTCATGGATTATTAAATATCTGTAATTGATCCTCCATTATCTATTACATAGTTTCTCTTAAAATGCATGGATACAATCCATTTGGGAGAGGTTTAATCCTTTGAAATTTGAATAGTCTATTTAAAACTTATCTTTTTCATTTATTTTAAATGCAGGGTTATCGTTTATAAATTCATCCTTTCAGTATCGTGTCCAAGTAATTTGTGTCCCTGCAGTTTTATTATTGCTGCCTGTAATTTTATCCTGACCATCCCCTATTGACCTCATTCCCTTCCTGATTCTCATACTGTTTTAACTCATGTGTCCATAGAATATTTTTTAAACTTCTCTTTATGTTCTTTGATTGGGTATTTTAATACCTTGTCATTTTTCCGTAACTACTGTTTTGACCTCTCTTCAATTATGAACATTAGCTGAGTGTCTCTGAATGTTAAATGAAAGAAAACTGAAATAAAAACTTGACCTTACTTGAACTAGACCATGTTCTGTTCCAAAAGAAGCAAAATGAGGTGGAGGCAACCAAACTCCTCTCAGTCAGTAGCTGATTAGTTAAATATTACAGTGAGGCTGAGCCTTTTCATTTTAGCAATAATTTCCTTTTAACTACAGGGAATTGGGTTTCTCAAGCATCAGGAAACATGGCAGTTTAAAGGAGGCTGACAGAAGATGAAACTATAAGGTCACTGCCTTTATAGAATTATTTGTATCTTGGAGATAAGCTGCAGTGTTTCTTTCAGTCCCAGAAAACTACTCAATAAATCTCCACCCCACCACAATATATGGATCCTATTGTTGCGTTTTGGACTCACCCTACCCACAAAATGACCCCTGCCTGAAAATGGATCAACACTATAGTCCCAATTCCTCATTTTATCTGGACCTGCCTGCAACCAACCCCCTAGCACACAACCACATAAGTGCAGGAGAATGATCACCACCATCACCCAAAGAAAAAACAAAGAAGCCAACCATCTAACCATCTCCCCTTATCATTCAATTACATTACCTGCACTGAATCTTCCACAGTCAGCACCCCAAGAGTTGCCATTGACTGTAATCTGAACTGGGCCAGCCATATAAACACCGTGGCTACAAGACCGGATCAGAGGTTCAGAATTCTGCAGCAAATAACTTACTGCTTGTTTCCCAAAGCATGTCCATTATCTACAAGGCACGTGTCAGGAATGAGATGAAATAGTCTCCATTTGCCTTGATAGATTCAACTCCATCAACACTCAAGAAACTTGACACTGTCCAAGACAAAGTATCCAGTTGATTGGCACTCCATCTGTAATCTTCAACACTCACTCACTCCATTGCTGATGCAAAGTCACCATCTACAAAATGCACTGAAGCAAGTCACCAAGGCTCCTTCAAAAACAACTTCGAACCTCCACCATCTAGTAGGAGAAAAGGGAACAGATGCAGGGGAACACCACCATCCGCAATTTTCTCTCCAAACCATACAGCAACTTGACTTGGAAATATTTCCCCCATTCCTTCAATGCAATTGAGTTAAAATCACTCCCTAACAGCACTGTCGGATGGACAATAAATGCCAACGATGCCACAGACCATGAAAAAAATATTAAAAACTTCCAAACCCCCACGATTTGGAGCTGCCACCCACTCCACGATGCAAAGGTCTGAAATTCCTCTTGCAATCTTTTATCTCTGTTTGCTTTCAAAGATGTCAGGTTGTCTTTGGTGGGAGCCATGCTTAAAGTCCCCCTGTGCCCTCACCTCTCTGGTAAAATCAAGGCTTGTATATTAATTTTTGCCGTTATGCTTCTTCACTAGTACAGGATCAAAATCCTAGACTAACAGCACTGTGTGTTTTCTTATCCAAACCCCAGTAATATTATCTGGATTGGATTACAAGCCCTGTGACATTGCCATTGTGCCACTGCCTCCGCTTTGCTGTGCTACTGTGTTCCCTATAAACAATGGTCCTAATCTGATACATAATTCAGGCTGATTATTTTGAATATACCACTGTTGGTCTGCTGCACTTGGAGGCTGTCTGTTGGATAAAGCCTTCAACTTAGAAATAATTCGTACTCTGTTGAATATACCATATCCCTGACACTGAGCAGTGGTGTTCTGGCCATTATTTATCCTTCAACCAAAATCACTGAAATATGTTGGCTCAGGATGTGCTGTAACAGGTTCATGATTAGTGTTCACTCTTCACCAAAATTATACTTGCCTTTTTATTCACTATGCTCATTTGGATGACAAATTTCTGGAAGTGCAAGATGGAAATGGCATAATGTCCTTCACAAGATATATAGGGTCTGACAGAACAAGACAACTTTGTATATCCTGAACTGTCATAGTGAAGGGTTGTGAAATAAAGAGTGCAAATCTTTTTTTAATTAATTGAATGGCTGCAGTTCAGATGGTGGAGGGACATTTGTGGCGCCTGTAGGGAATGAGTTCCAGGATTTTGACCCAGTGGCAGTGAACAAATGGTGATATAGTTCCAAGTCAGGAGGATGTGTGGCTTGGAGGTGATCTTGCAGGTATGGAGTTCCCATGCATGTCTTGTGTTGCTACTATTCAGTGTTGGAGGTCACACATTTGAAAGTGCTGTCTAAGAAGGTTTGGTGCATTCTTGCAGTGCATCTTGTAGAGTTGGGGAAGAAGCCTGCTTTTGCAATGGAAATTTCAAAACTAAATCAGGTACAGAAAGAAAAATAAAGAGAAGAAAAGAAAGATTGGATTAAGAGAGTGAAAAATCAGAAAGAGAAAGTAATACATTTACATTTCTTTTAAAATATCCTACGCTTGAATGAATGAAATTCCACACATAATTATTTCTGTGTCAGAGAAATGATTGGCGTTAAGAAACACCTTTAATGTAATTGGAAGGTTGTTTTTTTTTTGTCATAGTGGTAATGACTCTACCTCTGATCTAGGACACTTGGCTTCAAGTCCCACCTGCTCCAAAGGTGTATGGTAGAATTTCTGAACAGATTGATAAGAAAATATCTATAACTAAAATGTTATTTATGTTTGATATAACTTAATGTCTTGATGGTAAGTTTAATTCATGTTGAGCATGTAAATACAACTACCTCATGATGCTCAATACATTTGAATGGGTAACCAAGTAGGAAAGTAGAATTTCTGCAGAAATAAAAGTATACAAGGACATCACCAACAGGAACCTTCAGATTTGTGTTTTTAATGAAGCACCTATCCTGATCTCAGTTCACTGTGCCCTTTGAACATAACTAGTGGCATGCCTATTATCCACGTTGTCATTGTTGACACTGAAATTTGGCATAAATTAGCTATTTATTTCAATGCTATTAATGTGCTTTGCTGTGTTTGAATTTACTGCGGCCTTTGTCTAAATCCTAACAGTTAACTACATTTCAAATAATATTTCATTTGACATTACTTCTTCTGGGATATTCAGAGTTTGTGAAAAATATTACAACAGTACGTACTTATTCTTTCTTCTCATTTGAGATTTTACCAAAAGCAATTAAATTATTTCCACAAGCTACCCCTTATTCAAATATTAATTTTAGCCTGAAAAATCTAGCTGTCATGAAATTGGTACATTATCCAATAGTTGGTCATGCTTTAAAATGTCACCTTTAACTTTCAAGGTGAAACAGAATGTCTTGAAGAGGGGGAATGGGGAGTTAAATAACAACCATAGCTTGGAGACATGCCCATGTGATCTTGTTGATTTGGGGAGAAAATCTCAAACAGAAACTCATAATAGGAACCTCAGTGAAACTTATAAAATTCTAAAAGGACTGGATAGGGTGGATATTAAGAAGATGTTTCCAGGGTGACACGGTGGTTCAGTGGTTAGCACTGCTGCCTCATAGCAGTAGGGACCTGGGTTTGATTCCACCCTCGAGCGACTGTCTGTGTGAAGTTTGTATGTTCTCCCCGTGTCTGCATGGGATTCTACTGGGTGCTCCAGTTTCCTTCCACAATCCCAAGACGTGCAGTTCAGGTGGATTGGCCATGCTAAATTAGTGATAACATTCAGGGATGTTAAGCTTAGGTGCTTTAGCCATGGGAAATGCAGGGTTACAGGGATGGGGTAGGGGAATGGGTGGGAGGCTCTTCAGAGGATTGGTGTGGACTTGTTTCCACAGTGTGGGGATTCTACATAACCACAAACATCTTCCTAAGTGCCAGGTATGACTCTAACCAGAAGAGAGTTTTAAAGAGTTGGTATGGACCAATTTTGGCTGAAGGGCCTGTCTCCATGCTGTCAAACTCCATGACTGATTAGTTGGAGAGACTAGGACCTGAGGCCATGTCCTCAGAGTGAAGGGATGACTCTTTAGAACTGAGAATTAGGAGGAATTTCTTCACCTATGTTTTGGACTCATTACAACAAAAAGACGTGAAGGTCAAGTCATTGAGTGTATTTAAGACAGAGATAGATAGGGTCTTAATTAGTAAGGGGACAAGGCAGGAGAATGGGATTGAGAATGGTAGAACAGACTCGATGGGCTGAATGGCCTAATTATGCTCCTATATCTTATGGCCTTACGGTTACAATATTTCCCAGAAAAAAGGACAGCTACTGTTTGAGATGTGCATTCAAAGATGCTATTACTGTGGGAAAACAATGTGTTAATAAACAACAGGATGCTTGTGAGTTCAGTTTCTGATCAAATACAGGAAAGCAAACATACAGAAACCTTGAAGGTTTAAGGTACAGGGAGATGCTGATATGTCCTTTGTTGGTGGTAATTAGGATTTGCAAATTTGAACATAAAGTAGAACAGTTATTGAAAGACACTGGAAGTTGTGCCATCACATGGCTGGGAGACGTGAACATGAACGGGCAAACCACGGGACAGACTCTGTAATGTTACATTTCAAGGCTTTGTATACAAGCGTTTCATATGACATGTTTTATTTCTGATAGTCAATTAATGTCAAAGGGTCTTTTTTATTCAACATGTTAGTGGTCTGTTAAGTCATACTTGATATTTGTTGATTTTAGTTTGATTGTTACAGTAAAAGTCTTAAATGTGAAAGTTTGTCTTCTTGTTCTGTTTGTCACTAATTCATTTCTCTTTAAAGTTATCAGTCTCTATGGGGATCATATCACTATAAATTTCAGAAACACAAACTAGTCTTTGTAAGTTTTCGCTATATATATTAGTAACATACACCACATTATAGCTGATTAAAATAATTGTTTCTAAATAATCACCTTTTACATACCAATAACTTGTCTATTTTGCTATTAAATGGCTAATTTGAAGTTCTGTGGTCATTTTAGTGACGCGACTACAGTATTTTCTTGGCAAAATATTTTTCTAAAGGACATTCCAATTTTACGAAGTGGAATTTGCACTGTATAATGACTGAAACATTCATTTGCAAGAAAAGAAGTCAGAGAATAAAAGAGCAGTCAATTGGATTCTGCCCTGGGGATCTTATTTCTTTTCCATATTGTTCATTAAAAGTTTAATTATCAGCATTTGTTGAAAATTAATTCAGACTTTTTTTCATTTTTTACCTCAGAGGGATTGGTAAGATTTGTCCTCATCAAGGTGAGATTGGACATTGAGGAACTGGGTTCTTTTATCCTCTATTTGCATTGAGTATGAGAATCAAGCCATTATCTACTCCTGTATTGTTAGCTAGGCTTTTTTTAAAAAAAAAATCCCTCTAGGCTGCTACACTGCCCTAATCCTGAACTCAGAAAAAGAATGTCCTATTGTACAGTAAGATGAGATTTCACATAATGTCTATCAGGACGGTACCGAACAAACCTACTTAATCCTAGACAAAAGAATTAAAGTGCAGTTTTGTTTACAGGTGAACATGGGAATTTGTTCAACAACATTGTCAAAACATGAATTATACAGGGTAATTCCTTTATTTTAACAAATGGAATGCTCACCCATATAGTTCACGTAATATGTTGCATTCAGTTTGCTTGTTAAATACACATTGACTTGAAAAAATAAATAAATTTAAGATTAAGCCACACTGGTGCATTTTCACAAAGAGGTATTGAATTTCCTGCAGCCTTTGGTTTCCTAAATCATTTTGGTGCTCTGAGGCTACTTAGTCAACAATGAAGTTTGTGACTTCCATGAGAATGAAGCCCAATGTTAGTGTAACCTCATGACATTTATATCTAAAATGTTTGCAAGATGATAGATCATATTAGAGCACTTTTGTAAATTGAGGACATATTTTAATATCAAGTAACCATGGATGACAAGGGAAATTATAAACTTAGTCAAAAGGAAAAAGGAAGCATACATTAGGTCTGGGCAGTTACTAAGTGACAAAGACCTTGAGGAGTATAGAGAAATTAGGAAGGAACTTAAGTGCAGAATTAGGAAGGCTAAAAGGGGCCATGAAACAGAGTCAAACGGGATCAAGGAGAATGCCAAGGCTTTTTCTGCATATATTAGAAGAAAGAGGGTAGCAAGGGAAAGAGAAGGCCCCCTCAAGGACAAAGGAGGGAAGACGTGTGTGGAGCCACAAGAAGTGAGAGAGATCCTTAATAAGTACTTTGTATCGGTATTCACCGAGGGGAAGAACATGACTGATTTTAAGCTCAGGGATCAGTGTGTGAATACTCCAGTGAATGTCAATATATTAAAGGAGGAAGTTTTGGGTATCCTAAATTGCATTAAGGTGGACAAGTCCCCAGGGCCAGATGGGATCTATCCTCGGTTATTGAGAGAGGCAAGGGAAGAAATAGTTGGGGCACTAGCAGATATCTTCACATCGTCTTTGATCACAGGCAAGGTTCCAAAGGACTGGAGATTATCCAATGTTGTTCCATTGTTTAAGAAAGGAAGCAGGCATAATCCAGGAAATTATAGGCTGGTGAGTCTGACATCTTTAGTAGGAAAGCTCTTGGAGAAGATACTGATGGACAGGATATATGCACATTTGGAAGAAAATGGACTAGTTATCAACAAGCAGCATGGTTTCATATGGGGAAGGTCATGTCTCACCAACCTGATCAAAGTTTTTGAAGAGGTGACAAAGGTAACTGATGTGGAAAGAGCTGTGAATGTAGTTTAAATGGTCTTTTGTAAGGTATCTGATAAAGTCGCACGTGGCAAATTGGTTCAAAAACTAAAATCACATGGGATTCAGGGTAGGCTGGCTAGGTGGATACAAAACTGACTTGGTCATAGAAGACAAAGGGTAGTGGTAGAATGGTGTTTTTCAAAATGGAGACCGGTAGGAGTAGTGTTCCACAGGGATCAGTCTTGGGTCCACTGTTATCTGTAGTATATGTAAATGATCTGTAGGAAGGAGTTGGTGGTCTGATTAGTAAGTTTGCAGATGACATGAAGACTGGTGAAGTTGCTAATAGTATAAAGATCGTGAAAGGATACAACAGGATATAGATAGATTGGCGACTTGGGCACAGAAATGGCAAATGGAGTTTAATCCAGACAAATGCGAGGTGATGCATTTCAGAAGATCAAATGTAGGTGTGACCTATACTGTAAATGGCAGAACCCTTAGGAACATTAACATACAGACGGATCTGGGTATGCAGGTCCACAGTTCCCTAAAAGTGGCAACATAAATAGCCAAAGTGATTAGGAAGACATATGGCATACTTGCCTTCGTCAGACGGGTCATGGAATTCAAGAGTTGGCAAACCATGTTGCAGCTATATAAACCCCTTGTTAGGCTGCATTTGGAGTAATGTGTGCAGTTTTGGTTACCACATTATCTGAAAGATGTGGAAGCTTTGCAGAGAGTGCAGAGAAGGTTAACCAGGATGTTCCCTGGTCTCAAAGGAATAGGCAATGAGGAAAGGTTAAAAAGACTAGGATTGTTTTCACTGGAAAGACAGCGGCTGAGTGGAGCCCTGATAGAGGTGTACAAAATTATGAGAGGCATAGACAGAGTGGATAGTCAGAGGCTTTTTCCCAGAGTTGAAGTTTCAGTTACGAGGGGGCGCAGGCTCAATGTGAGAGGGCAAATGTTTAAAGGAGTTGTGCGAGAAATGTTTTTCATGCAGACAGTATTAACAGCACTGCCAGAAGAGATGGTGGAAGCAGGCACGTTGATGACATTTAAGAGGCATCTGAATGGTAACGTGAATAGGGAGGGAATAGAGGGATATGGACCCAATAAGGGCAGAAGTTTTGTTTTTTAGTTTAGTCAGGGCATGATGATCGGCACAGGCCTGGAGGGCCGAAGGGCCTGTTCCTGTGCCATACTTCTCTTTTGTTCTTTGTTTTCTTTTAATGGAAAGTTATATCCATATGTTAAAATTTATATAGAAGAATCATTGAACTCTTTATGTTTCTTAATCTTTTGTAACAGTTTTCAGCCTTATAGGACAAATGGATGTTCTACACAACACTCCCACAATGGACGCAGTATCATAGGAGTGAAACAAATAATGATTACAATTCAGCTAAAAACCAAAAGAACTGCCTATGCTGTAAATCAGGAACAAAAACAAAGTTGCTGGAAAAGCTCAGCAAGTCTGGCAACATCTGTGAAGGAGAAAACAAAGTTAACGTTTCGGGCCCGGTGACCCTTCCTCAGAATTCAGCTAATCCTCAAAAAAGAATTAGTTATCTTCTTCTCAAGTAGGAATGAAGAGAGACATGCTTATCCAACATTAATGACAACAAGATTCTTTAAGCAATCTTAAAACATTCAAAGACATTTCTAAAAACTATGTCAGACACCGAACCAGAAGTAGAAATAATTGAGGCAGGATAATCAAAAACACAATGGCAAGATTAAGTCTTGAGGTGTCTTTTGAAGGTACTTGCAGAGGTGGTAAAACAAGTATGTTTAGTTTGGTAATTCCAGAGTATAGGGACATGATGGCTCTAGACAGAAAATCAGAACACAATAAAACAGAATGAGAGAACTGGGGACTATGAGGCCGTGCCATAGGATTGGAGATGATTGCAGGGGTAAAATGAAGCAATACCATGGAAGGAGTTGGCAATGAAGGTGATGTAGAGGAATTTGGGGTTGATTCATCTGTGGAGGCAAGAGACCAATCGGCAAGATGGTAGGGTACGAGCGCATGAAAACCAGAACATAATCCATAGGGACTCTTGTGTGCAATCTCGAATTGTCATCAATTCTTGTGCCATACCACCAGGTGGAGCACCTCACTATTGTGGACCATTCTAATGTCCAATAGTTGTAATGGGAGGAAGGGTAACCTTTCCATTTCATGTCACAATTTGGTTCCATCCTTATGATTAATGGTTGTGCAATATTGACAACGATGTGCAGAACCTGGAATCATTGACAGTGTTATGATTAGAATGAAATCAAAGCAAACTATTACTAAAGACTGGGCATAACAACACATTAGGTTTAATATTACCACCTTTAATTATTGAACCATTCCAAGGTGTTTCACAGAATCAGTGGAAAACAAAATATGACACTGTGGCACATAAGGAGACATTCGGTCAGATGGCAATAGCTTGATTAAAGAGGAAAGGAAACAACGTGAGGTAGAGAGGCAGAAGGAGGGAATTATAGAGATAATGTGCCCAGAATTACAGAAGATCACGTTAACAGTACTGGAAAGTGTGATTGTAAGAATTACAGAGGCTGGAGTCAGAGATAACACAGTGTGGATCTGGAGGAACACAGCAGGCCAGGCAGCATCAGAGGAGCAGGAAAGCTGACATTTCGGGTTGGGACCCTTCCCCAGAAATGGGGAGGGGAAAGGGAACTCCGAAATAAATAGCGAGAGGAGGGGTGGAGCTGGGGAAGGTGGTGGGATGGTGATAGGTGAGTGCAGGTAGGGAGTGGTGGGGATTAGTTAGTGAGGTGGGAGGAGCGGATAGGTGGGAGAGAGACAGAGGTTCACCTGCACATCCGTCAACATGACCAACTGCATCCGCTGCTCCTGGTGTGGCCTCCTCAACATTGGTGAGACCAAGCGGAGGCTCGGAGACCGCTTTGTAAAGCACCAGCACTCTGTTCGCAACAGACAACACCTTCTGGTCACAAAGCATTTTAACTCCCCATCCCACTCCCTGGGTGACATGTCCATCCTGGGCCTCCTCCAGTGTCACAAAGCCGCCACCCACAAACTGGAGGAGCGGCACATCATATCCCACCTCGGGAGCCTACAACCCAATGGTCTCAATGTGGACTTTACTAGTTTCAAAATCTCCCCACACTCTGGCCTCGTCCCATTACCAACCCTTACTCTTATCCGCACCTCCTTGACTTAACGCAACCTTCTTCTCTCCCAGCTATCCACCCCTCCCACCTCACTGACCAATCCCCACCACTCCCTACCTCCACTCACCTATCACCATCCCACCTACCTTCCCCAGCCCCACCCCTCCTCCCTCCATTTATTTCTGAGCTCCCTTCCCCCTCCCCCTTTTCTAAAGAAGGGTCCCAACCCGAAACGTCAGCTTTCCTGCTCCTCTGATGCTGCCTGGCCAGCTGTGTTCCTCCAGCCCCATGCTGGAAAGTGTGAACTTTTTAAGTAATACCTGAACCTTCAGAATTCTTTTCCTTTAAACAAATCCAAACTACTCTTGAATTATGGAACACTGGTTTTCAAGAAACTACTTTATTGCATTTTTGGTGAATCTTCATTGGGCCCGATCTTCCAGACAGTGTTGATCTCGTTCTATGTATGTACACCATTTGCAATGCTAATTGATTGTAATCACTTATTGAGAAGGGAATTAAATGAAAAGTAGGGAGGTTATGTTTCATTAGAAAGGGCATTGGTAATATTACATTCAGAGTAATGTGTACAGTATTGGTCAGCTTATTTAGAGAAGGATGTAAATACTTTAGGAGCAATTCAGAGAAGGTTTATCAGACCAATCCCTGGAATGGACATGTCATTTTATGAGACGATTTTCGATAGGCTGGGCTTTCATCTGCTGGAGTTTGGAAGAGTAAGAGAAGAGGTTTCCTCTAATGCAAGAATCAAGACCAGGAGTCATTTTTTTAAAAACTCATGGGTTGCCCATTTAAAACAGAAATGTGAAAATAAAAAACCCTGAGTCTTTGGAATTGTCTTACTGTAAAGGCAGAGACTTTGAATATTTTTTAAGGCAGAGGTGGATAAATTCTTGGTGAGCAAGAGAGTAAAAAGTTATCAGGGTAAGTAGGAAAGTGGATCTCAAGTTACAACCAGACCAGCCATGTACGTTTTGATTAGCAGAGTAGACTCAAGGGGCCAAATGGCCTAGTCCTGCTCCTTGTTTGTATGTTCGGTCAGCACAAGAAGCACAGTTTGCTGACCTTTTGCATCCTTCCAGCCAGGTTGCTCTGTTCCAATTGTAAAAGCAAAGCTTCAGTGCAGGTGCATGTACAAGTGTGGTAAAGAGGGGTAGTAAAGAAGATACACACCAACACCCCACCACCCTATTTTACAGCACCAGCTGCTGTACTGTGATAAATGTTTAAAAACCTCAAAGGTTTTCAGTGAGTTAGCGAATCAGTGGTTTTATACAACTGCGATGATGTTCCAAAGAACTGAGATGGGTTTTCTAACCAGTCCTACTCTGCACTCACTCCTTTGTGATCATCTCTGAAAACAGTCAGCCTGGCTGTAAATTGCTCCTGTTTCCCAGGGAAGTAAATATCATGCGCTGGGACAATTTTAAAGGAGAAGGGTCTGCGGAGTCAGGAAACGTCCTGCCTCCATTGTGAAAATCTGGTCCTTTGATCCTGCAACCAGTGAAAGTGATCTCTTGCTATCCATCTTACTTATTCCTGCTAATATATTGAAAACTTCATACAAAGCACCTCTTAAACTTCCAAAGTTTCAAGAAAAAAAAACTTATGTAATAGCTCCTCATATTTTAATTTGTGGAGTCTAGCTATCACTTTAGCAAATCTACATAACACTTCCTCCAAAGCCCAATGTAGGGTGCTCAGGGGTTGCTCGCTGCAGTCCACATCTCACCTAAACATGGCTTTTATTTAGCTCAAGCATGACTTCTACACCCTATATTTAGTCCTTGCAACATAAATGCTATAACTCCTCTAGCTTTTTGTAATATTTTCTGAATTTGTTTTCATGGCCTATGTTCATGGACACCTGACAGAATCTCCACTATTTCCAACTTTTTCACCACTTAGTAAAAACTCATACAAGTATACCTTAGCAATGTACAAGATTAATAGAGCAAAGATTTGTCCCTATGATTTCCCCACATCGCAGTCCCTGGGTACATTATCAAGACTAGTGAGAGCAGACTTTTCCATTCAAAATTGAAAAATGAGTCAGCGGGAGACCCCATATTGTATTCACTTAACTTCAACATCCAGCTCAAAAACAGAATTAACAAGGATCTGAAAAATAGAAAAAAGTTGAGAGCTGGTGAGAGCCCTACATCACCTCCTTTCTGGATGACAGCTATATTAATATGTATCTCCTGGGATTATTGACTCAGACAGTCCCCTCCTGAGAGCTCAGGACATTCACAGAATTATGGAATCGCAGGGATGAATCTTACTGGAAATCAGTGAAGAGTCAGTTTTGGTGAGTTTCATGGAGGCTTTCTTTCCGAGGGTCCTAGTGAGTGTCCTCACGTTATCCTTTCAAACTTGCTTCATGACCTATCCACCACATGCAATGTTGCCCCGCTCATCAAATTCTCACGCTTTCCACAGAGGAAGTGTCTGGCACTTTCCAGGACCTCACAGGAATCATGGCACCAGTTCTCTCTGTAAAGCCCTGCTGTGCACCCACTCAAGTGCTGGCAGTCCAAGCACCCCTGTATCATTCAGGTTATTTGCCCCATGACGTGTCGGGCAGAGGGTAAATGGTATCTACCTGGAAGTCCTACCTGATGGGAGGTGTGTGTGCTCATTGTCCATGGAATGTGCCTAGTATTGGCATGTGATGGAGGTCCAGAGGAGCAACTAGTGAGCTAAGTAGTGAGCTTGTCACTGTTTCTCCTTGTGTGTGGGAGGTGAGATTACATCATTATGGAAATAATCCCCTAAAGAACATCAATAAATGGGCTTTGACAACAATTGACAGTGTTTATGCAGTTACCATTAGGCTAAAATTTTAATTACAGACTTTTTAAATTGAATTTGAACTACACGATTTGACATAATGAGATTTGAACAATGTCCCCTTGGATTCAGAGACATTTACACAATATCACTATTAGTTGCTGCAGATCATCTTGTAATAAGTGTACACTCCTGCAACTAAGCGTTGGTGGTGGGATATGTTGTTCCTAATTTCACCATTGCTTCTTTGGCCATTTACCTGAAAGCTATGTCCTTTTGTGCTTGAGCCTTCCACAAATGAGAACAATTCCCCCCTAGCTACAATGTCCAGAGTCTTCATGATTTTGAACATCTTAATCAAATCTCCTCTAACATTCTTTTCTCCAAGGAAAACAATCTCAATTTCTCCAATTTATCAACATTACTAAAGTTCTTCTTCTGTGGAAACATCCATGTGAATCTTTTCTGCACTCTCTCTGATACCCTTGCCTTCTTCCTGAAATGTGATTCTTAAAACTGGACAGTACTCTAGTTGATTTTAAACCGGTGTTCTGTATAAGTTTAACGTAACTTCCTTGCTTTTATACCATGTAACCCTATTAATAAAGCTCAGCGAGCCGTGTGGTTTATTAATCGGTCTTGGACACCCACAGCTTACCGTTGCTGCCAGCTTTCATGGGCACTAAATTAACCATACAGAAAAACACGTACTGGAGAACCACACATCTGTAATGTGTTCAAAGTTTTGTGAAGTTATCGCAATAATTCTTCCCAATTGACCTGTCCCTTAAATAGTGTCCCCTCTGAGCTATATGTATAAGGAAGACTGCTGACACCATTTGTTTTATGTAAAACAAGAATAACTATTTACCTCTAATGAAAAATACTTCACAAAATTCTAGGAATGGTAATAAGGCAAACACTTAAAACCAATAACTGTGCAAACTATTAGCCCAAATTCCCTGTTTTGTACCATGCTGACTCTTAAACCTGGCAGATGACAAGAGGTGGAGCTTAGATATTTTAAGTTAAAGATAGAAAGAGAAAAAGGTGGTAAGCCACTTGGCTGGACTCAGGGTATTTGAATCTCAAGCTAACAGTTCAGACTTTCAATTGTGCTGAACCCATCTGAGCAGTTCTATGGCAATTCCGTGAGAAAACAGCTTAAGCCTTTGAAAAAGTTGCTGAGTTACTTTGGTTCCTTCTTCTGGACAGTATCTTCATGGTACCAATCTGACATTCACAATATGGCCCCTCTCTGAAAACAGTCTTCTAGTTTGACATTTACTGCTCCAGTCACAGTTATTTTTTCTTTGCTTCAAGCAGTTAACCCCGTGGCTAGGCTGTCACTCATGGTGTGTCTCCTCTCGCAGGAACAACCCTTTTTCAGACCTCACTGCTCAAGCTCTAGCCAGTAACACCCCACACCGGACTGCGGGTTTGGCCTTATGACGCCAGTTGCACTTTTTTCTCTCCAGATTGAAACTTCTCTTACTGATCATTCTTGCCCTTGTTGCAAGGTCTCAGGGTTAAACTCCCATTTAGCTTTGGTTGGTATTCGGCAGCATGGGGGGTGTGACCTGTGAGTGGTCAATCCTGATTCCTACTGTCCCCAAGTTTGATTCCCCAGCAGGGGAGGAGGGGAGTGATTGAATCATAAACCTAGTTGTTTCTTGTAGATTAAAACAAAATGTTAGAAGTTAGTTACAGAAGGAAAAGTTAGAAAGAATGGAATTTGTAACACAGTGCCACTGAAGAAATAACAGCAACTCAATTGATGCCTCAGGTCAGTAAGGGACACAAATGAGTGAGAGGTGAATTATGGGAGTGATTATTAGCAATTCCCTCCACCGCCCTTCAAGGCCAGAGAGTATTTTGCTTTTCAGGCTCTGTGCATAGCCCAAATCAGGGGCTGATTTGGCACTGGGGTGAGAGTGTTGTCCTTCCTGAGCTGCACCTTCTAGGGTCAGAGTCAGGAGGTTTCACTCTTTCACCCCACACTTTAGCCAATTAGGTGCTCACCTCTCTGTCTGTAAACTTATAGCAGCAGAGGGTATTTAATCCCAGCCTGTGCCTTCACATGTTGATGAATGATACACAGTGCTGTGACACATGGCAGATGGGACAACACATATCACTATAAATGGGAAGATTTTCAGAAGTGAATGTTTAAGGTCAAGGAATCAAAATCCTAAAATTCATGGGCATGTACTTAAATCCTAACATTTTAGGTGAATAAATACTTTGGCACTGCATGACATGATTAATCTTTAATTTTAAATTAACAATGAGATATAATTTGGAGTTTACACAACAGGTAGAACAGAGCAAATTTGTCAATGTGTCACTGCTAGAAAGCACTTCAGGTGATTCAGTCATTTAAGCTCAAACAAATGACTTCATTGCACACAGTGCTTTTATTTCATCTGGAGCAAAGTTCTAAAATAAAGTTACAGAACTGGAAGAATACAGACCCATTTCTTATTCAGATTGCAATTTTAAAAAAAGAAATAGGGAAAATGAAAAGCCCTTTAGGCTGTGAAACAGATTGCTTATTTTTTCAAATGTGAGCTGTTACATTATTTCTCATCTGTGTCCTGGTCGACAAACAACATTGACAACACATCCCTGATTTGATAGAGTTAGATAGCTAATATTTTGCACCTATTATTTCAATTTCAAGTTAATTGTCGGTGTCTTTTATTTTCCTATATCATATTCCCCAAATAACCTTCTTGGTATTCAGTTTGGAGGAAGCTTTCGACTGTTGATTGTTTATTGCAAAACAATTGCTGTATTTCTTTTTCACATGTTTACACATATCATCCAAATGTAACTCAACCCTATTTAAAATGTCACATGCTAGTTAGGGAGTAGGAAGTAAAGGGATATCCACTTTATTCCATGAGAAAGATGGAAGCTTTTGACTACAATAAAATAAAATCATAACTATGTTATGAAGGCTTTCCACGCTTAAGGATTAAATAATATTTCATGATTTTCCATTGGTGCTATCGTTTTTTTGAAGTAAAGTCTTTTGGAAAATTTGAAATTGGAATGACTACCTTTGCACAGCCAAATGCATCAGCAAGACGTCAATACATTCAAAATGTGAGGAAGGGAAAAACGAGTACAACTGGCAACAGAAAACAGGATTATTTTAATTCTATACAATGGTATAAAACAAGTGAGAAAGAATCAGTTGCCCATTTTACATTTCTCCCAATTTTTAATTTTTATTAAAATCAATATTCCTACAGGAAATGCCTCCACATTGAAAGACTATCACATTATACAAGCAGTACATTCCTACAGTGCATATCAATAGGTCGTCCTAGCGAGGAATCATATTGCTTATTGGCATCTACAGAGAAGCTGCTGCATTGTTGGTCTTCAAGACACCAAACTTTCAATATAATAAACATTGCAACCAGTGCTTCTGTTGCTTTGCATTTGCTTAGGGTGAAACAACAAGTTTCATGAAAAGGATCCCAGTATGTCAGGTGGTATGTAAAATGTTCTGCCAGATCCAACATGGGATGTGAGCATTGTTGCCTAATCTAGTATATATTGTCCATCTCTAACTGCCCTCAGGAAGGTCATGGTGAACTGTCTTCCTGTACCATTGCAGTTCATATGGCGCAAGGTTTTGTGCGGGAGGTACCGGTCTATCTTCAATTTTGTTTGCTGTATTTTTTTGCTTGCTTAATAGCTGGGGTTAAGGAAAATAACCAGCTCACCTAATTGTTCTTCATTAAAAATTATAATCAGCACAAAAAGAACAACAGTTAACATTGAAACGTTGTAATTAAAAGTAGAAATGATGGAAACACACAGTCACAATTTGAAACAGAAAGAGAGGTCCATATTTTAGATGAGACCCTTTGTCAGGACAGGCAAGGTGATGCTGACTTAATGACACAATGTCTAGTGACATAACCTTAATCAGCAGTCAGGACTATTTTCACGAATAAGTTACTGGTGGGTTTGATAGCCTGAAAATAATTTTATCAGAAATAAGAACTGAAATTGCTGGAAAAAAATGCTGCAGTTCCAGCAGCATCGGTGGAGAGATATCAGAATTAATGTTTTGGCTCCAGTGACCCTTCTTCAGAATGTTTAGAACTTTCAGACCAGAGTCACTGGACCCGAAATGTTAACTCTGATACCCCTCCATTGATGCTGCCAAACCTGCTCTGTTTTTCCAGCAATTTCTGTTTTTGTTCCGATTTGCAGCATCTGCAGTTCTTTTGGTTTTTTATTTAATAATTTTAGCATTTTTTTAACTACATATCTGAAAACATGAGTTAGAAGATATTGCATAAATGTATGTACAAGGGTTTCAAAAGTCCATATCAACCCAAGACAAATTCTACTTCTTTATTTATGGTGCTTTCCAGTCGCTGTTGAATTGTGACAACAATAAATCTGAAAATCACCAGCACATAGTGTAGCAAATAATGTTTGGTTATGCTGTTTTCATTTCTGTCAATAGCTTTATGTGTTTTCCTTTTACCCTGCAGCCACCAAGTGACTGATATTCTTCATAAGACATTACAAAAGGGCAGTAGGATCAATACATTGCCAGTTGGTTTATGGAATTCTTTAACTCACTGGCATAGCTTTGTTTTCAAGAAAATGTAGAAATCATTAAACGTCTTAAGTATAAATTTAATAAAACCTTCAGCAGAGAATTTGTGTCAATATTTCTATAACACACGCTATGATGCCTTTCATAAATCTATGTGACGTTCAAGTCATTGGTGTGCTTCTCCGTTCTTCATGTATTTATAACGGACCAAAAACAAGGTTTTTATTGATTCTGTTATTTTTTATCATGTGTCTGGTCACATTTAAAAATGTATTAAGAACATTATTATTTAGATAAGTAGACTTCCATCTGTATTTCATTTTTCTTCCAATATAAAGATTTTGTGATTGTATGTCAGAAGGGTTAGTGTCGTGGGAATTCTGGCTAAAGGTTTCTTGTCTAAACAACTCACTATTTCTTTGGCTGTCACAGGGTTATAACTCTAGCAGCAGAAATAAAGATCAATCTTTGACACTTTATGTTACCAATCATGCGCTAAAACCCTAAACACAAGATGGTAGAAATCATCAGAAATACACGACTATTGAAAAACCAAAAACATTTCAAATTATAAAAGTACATTGCTATTTGCTGGGAGACACTTTGCGTGCATTAGATACTTAAACTTTTGCAGATGGTCAATTACATTTTTCAAGTTTTAGCAACATTTTTATTCACAATGATGTGATGATATCATTGAGTCCTTAGCAGCATCAATATACACAACACGTCAATAAACACTAGGAAGAGATTTGCAGATACTTTCAAATGACATAAATGCCCCATATTTGCTAAACTCTAATAGTCACCTTTCTCTACTTGGGGAAATTAGCTATTCCCACTGCTTCACATCGCCTGGAGCCACATAACTACAAGAAATTTAAAATTCACCTCCTTTTGAAATCCAGTGTTCCAATTGCTGTTGCAGCTTTGCAAAGAATATTCCTTAGTTGATTTTGCTGTATTTTAATTTGATGTTCATTATTCCTTGCAAATTTTTTTTGCAAAAACAATCAACTTGATTTTAATGTCAACGATGAAAAACCAGCTGGTGAGGAAAGGTTGACTGAGATATCATGTTAAATAAAAAGGATACATTTAAAAAAGACAGAATCAAATAAGACTAAACAGGTTGAGGGACACATATATTGTTATTATTCAGAGCTACTGATTAAAATAAATTGAAGATCTGAGGAACTTTGGCCCGGTTTCACTTCACAGATTCCTAAGCATTCGGAACAAGTCAATAAATATGCTCAGGCTGTCTTCTGGTGAAAAGGTACAACCATTGATTACAGACCCCAGTAAAGTTATATGTCATTGAATAAAGTAAAGGTTCTACCAAAACCACAGGTGCAAAGCTAGTTTAAATGGATACTAATCCACTTGACACTTTAAATTGGCCTCTAGGTGGGAAAGGGATAAAAGCCTGTGGTGCTATAACAAATCTGTGTGATCTTATCAGCATCTTGATGGAAACTGCAGGTATCAAACAAAGCAAAGTTATATTGATTACTCTTTTGCCTTGACTGTAATAAACTTGTTATTCACAATCATGAAGTGCATGTAGGCTAAGCAATGTTTTGGTCTTTAACTTGCAATACCATAATCTGCTTTATTACTGCAAAAATTACCAATATTTTCAGCAGACTAATGGGGTAAAATGGCTATATGCAGCTAACTTGAAGAGATAGTACAGTTAGTGAAATTTTACGAAACTGATGACAGAAGTTAATGTGAGGTACATTTCACAATGTCCATTGTTAAAGAAAGGATTATAACAAATCTTCCCATCTTAATAAAAGATTTTTCATTAACTTTTGTCAGACAACAAAATATGCTTGTTGACAATCCCAAAAGTTAGGACTTAAATCATTTTTTAAAATGGTTAATCTTTAAAATCACAATTATTATTGTCAAGCACCGACACACATACTTTCCTCAATATTGCGCAATCCATAAATTAAAGCCATAATACAATCTCAAAATGACAAAGAGAAAAGCTAATAGCAATAATAAAGCTTAAACATTACTGATATTCTTGCATCATATTATTGATTTTTGCTCTCAGTGGCAAATAATCATGAAACATATATTTGCCCACACAAATTGCCAGTGAGCATTTATGTTGCAAACTGTGGCCATTCGGAAAGTCCAACCAATATAATTTCCTCAACATCTGGAATCTGAGAAGCATACTCCTCAGTTTGAACTTGCCTGTAAGTAAAATGCAACATGAACTTAAAAGTACACTTACACTTGAATAGCCAAAGCTTAAACTTTATCGGTATTTATTAGGTTCCTGTCGGGCAAATACCACAATTCGTGTTCATATATCTGAATGACAAACCTCTCAGCAAAACGCCAAAAGAATAAAAGTTTGTGAGGAGCAGAACAACTCAGTGAGTTCCTGATTTCCTCTGTTTAGTTGTGCTGATATTGTCACTAGTTGTTGTGCCTGATTACTCAAAAGTGCTGTTAGCTTCATCTGTCCTTACCACAAAAAAGGCCATAGGTGGAAGCTGGTCAATCAATCCTAGATTAGTGTGCCCGCTTTTTTTTCTAATTCAGGGTCACCATCTGATGAATATAAAGATGGAGAAGTAAATGACAAAATCCTGAAAGTCTAAGCAAATGAAGACAGGTACTGACAGAGGTCAAACACATTCCTTCCGAGAATTGGAAAAGATGGTGCAGCTGCTGTATGCAAATGCCCTTGATGTTCTATTTACTTTGGTAAGGGGTAGACAACCAAAGGGAAGCCTAGAAGAACATTGGCTTTACAAATCAGTAGATTGTACAAAGTGAGGCCGTCCTCAGATCTGTGAACATGAGAATGTCCAATGGCTTTTCTTCATCCCTGTGATCAGTCTAGAAGCACCAGACTGAAATTATGGCACACTGTCATTCCACATTTCCAAAAAAGTGAAATTAAAAAAAAAACGTTTTGCAGGAGATGTTCAGCAGGCCTGGCAGCATCAGTGTAGAGAAAGCAGAGATAATGTTTCAAGTTCGGTGTCCCTTCTTCAAAACTTTTTCTTTTACTTTGTTAATCAAAGGATTTCTGTATCTCTTTTGACTGAACAGCTAAATTATAACATGATGCTAGAGTTATAACTGTGGCAAAACCCAGTTACATTTGATCATTAAATGAGGGTATACTAAACATCAAAAAGTGACATTTAGAAACCTGCTTGCTAATTAAGAGGTTGCCAGCAGGGAAACCATCTAATTATGGGCAGTAGCCCACATCCTAGTGCTGCCAGTCCACTCACTGAGTGATGCCTACTGCTCATACTGCACAATGATCATGAAGCTTTCATTTTAATGCCTTTTAGGAAAGGGAATCTACCATTTTTAAAAATCATATCTGGCCTATATGTGACTGCAGAACCACACCAATGTGGTTGTCTCTTAATGATCCAGCAAGCCATTCAATTCCAGGCAATTAGGGTTTGGCAACAAATACTGGCCTTGCCAGCAATGCTCACATTCTAATAAAGAATAAAGTTGTAAGGCATCAGCAGCATGGAGATGTGTTGCTGCAACCAGGGCACAAGAAATGAAATGGGAAAGATTAGGAGATGTGTTTACCCAAGTTCCCTGAGAAAGAAAGCACCAAACATAGGCCTCAATCAAAACCAAAAGAACTGCGGATACTGTAAATCAGGAACAAAAACAAAGTTGCTGGAAAAGCTCAGCAGCTCTGGCAGCATCTGTGGAGGAGAAAACAGAGTTAACATTTCGGGTCCGGTGACCCTTCCTCAGAACGTCTCAGGCCTCAATCACCCAGACTTCCAAAACTCCAATGATGAGGAGCAGCAACAGTTAGGGAAAGACGGTCAACCACACGCAACAGGAGACACTTCAGGGTGCAGACACTGGAAAAGCATGGAAAGGGGCATACGCTTAGCCCCCTGCAGAAGAGATTACCCTCCAGAGAGGGATTATTGCTTGAGGCTGAAGCAAACTTATAATTGTCCATGTGACAATATCTCCAAAGTCTTTATCATTCCCTGGAAATTTTCACTGATTTGTGTGCTGTGCCGAGTCCCATATGAGTTAGTGGAATGCCAATGATACTGAACGTCATTGTGGAATTGGACCTCCATGCCTTCGGAATTTTCCAGGGAGGCATTGGAAATACGTGTGGAATGTCACAATCTGTGCTGCATCTATACATCAAGATGATAACCAAATAATCCTTTTCAAGACGCTTGGTGACTGTGATTCCGGTAAGTTAGACTGAGAAAACTGTTGGATTGGGTCTGTCGCTGGATTTCCTGTTTGGAGGGTGTCATCACTTACACACTACCAGCCATCAATGCTCCTACAGACCAGCTAGTTCCCTGCTCCTGGGCAAAGAGCCGTGATGCTCTGCAAACTTGGGCAGAACCAAATACCACAGCTTTTCTGATCATCTGTGCACCTTCAGCAAAGGATATTCAGAGACAAGGGTTACCCACTGAGGAAGTGGCTGCTAATACCTGTGAGGAACCCATGCATGTTTAGGGTTCTGGATTGCACTCACTAATTTGCTGATTTTTAGGTGGTTCAAATCAACCCTAGATCCCTGGTTCTGGCACTGGAGTCATTCGGGAATATGAAAGGAAAAAGGCTGTAGATAGATGTTTCAGGGCAAAAGGATCTCTGCATTTATTTAAATACAAAAAATATAAGGAAAATCCAAGAAATACAGGTAAAAACACTATCAATTATACAGAAGACAGTAATTAAATACACCGTTAAATTAAACACAGATTAAGCACTGTTAGGAACCTAAACAGCAATTTTAGTCGCAGAAATTTGAATCAGGCTTCCTACCCATGGAGTCCCATGCATTGTCATCACTCTCCTTCCCCTCCCTGCTAGCTAGGTCGGAAACTTTGAAGTCTCGTGAGTTTAAGCTCACCACTTAGGAAAATGAAGTTGTGAAGTCCAGCTGGCTGTTCTTGCTTGTTATGCAGTTCCTGAGGTTCTTGCTGTCAGTTCTCATGGTTCAGAACTGGCCTATGTCTGGAAACTGTATGAGAGATAATAGGTACTGCAGATGCTGGAGAATCCGAGATAACAAGGTGTGGACCTGAATGAACACAGCAGGCCAAGCAGCATCATAGGAGCAGGAAAGCTTGACGTTTCGGGCCGAGACCCTTCATCAGAAATGGGGGAGGGGAAGAGGGTTCTGAAATAAATACGGAGAGAGGGGGAGGCAGATAGAAGATGGACAGAGGAGAGGATAGGTGGAAAGGAGGCAGACAAGTCGAAGAGGCAGGGATGGAGCCAGGAAAGGTGAGTGTAGGTAGGGGGGTAGGGAGGAGATAGGTCAGTCCAGGGAGGACGGACAGGTCAAGGGGTCGGGATGAGGTGAGTAGATAGGAGGTGGGGGCGGGGCTCGAGGTGGGAGGAGGGGATAAGTGAGAGGAAGGACGGGTTAGGGAGGTGGCGACGAGCTGGGCTGGTTTTGGGATGCGGTTGGGGGAGGGGAGATTTTGAAGCTTGTGAAATCCACATTGATACCATTGGGCTGCAGGGTTCCCAGGCTGAATATGATTTGCTGTTCCTGCAGCCTTCGGGTGGCATTATTGTGGCATTACAGGAGGCCCAGGATGGACATATCGTCTGAGGAATGGGAGGGGGAGTTGAAATGTTTCATGACTGGGAGGTGCAGTTGTTTATTGCGAACTGAGCGCAGGTGTTCTGCAAAGCGGTCCCCAAGCCTCCGCTTGGTTTCCCCGATGTAGAGGAAACCACAACGGGTACAGCGGATGCAGTATACCACATTGGCAGATGTGCAGGTGAACATCTGCCTGATGTGGAAAGTCTTCTTGGGGCCTGGGATTGGGGTGAGAGAGGAGGTGTGGGGGCAGGTGTAGCCTTCCTGCGGTTGCAGGGAAAAGTGCCGGGTGTGGTGGGGCTGGAGGGGAGTGTGGAGCAGACAAGAGAGTCGCGGAGGGAATGGTCCCTCTGGAAAGCAGACAAGAGTGGGGAGCGAAAAATGTCTTTGGTGGTGGGGTCGGATTGCAGATGGCGGAAGTGTCGGAGGATGATGCATTGGATCCGGAGGTTGGTGGGGTGGTACGTGAGGACGAGGGGGATTCTTTTTTGGTTATTATTGCGGGGACGGGGTGTGTGGGATGAGTTGCGGGAAGTGCGGGAGACACGGTCGAGGGCGTTCTTGACCACTGTGGGAGGGAAGTTGCAGTCCTTGAAGAATGTGGACATCTGAAATGTACGGGAGTGGAATGTCTCATCCTGGGAGCAGATGCGGCGGAAGCGAAGGAATTGGGAATAGGGGATAGCATTTTTGCAGGAAGGTGGGTGGGAGGAGGTGTGTTCCAGGTAGCTGTGGGAGTCAGTGGGCTTGAAGTGGACATCGGTTTCTCGGTGGTTAACCGAGATGGAGACAGAGAGGTCCAGGAAGGAGGGAGAAGTGTTGGAGATGGTCCAGGTGAACTTCAGGTTGGGGTGGAAGGTGTTGGTGAAGTGGATGAACTGTTCGAGCTCCTCGTGGGAGTACGAGGCGGCGCCAATACAGTCATCAATGTAATGGAGGAAGAGGTGGGGTTTAGGGCCAGTGTAGGTGCGGAAGAGGGATTGTTCCACGTAACCTACAAAGAGGCAGGCATAGCTTGGGCCCGTGCGGGTACCCATGGCCACCCCCTTTGTCTGTAGGAAGTGGGAGGAATTGAAAGAGAAGTTGTTGAGGGTGAGGACGAGTTCAGCTAAGCGGATGAGGGTGTCGGTGGAGGGGGATTGGTCAGTTCTGCGGGACAGGAAGAAGCGGAGGGCCTTTAGGCCATCTGCATGGGGAATACAGGTGTATAGGGACTGGACGTCCATAGTAAAAATGAGGTGTTGGGGACCGGGGAATTGGAAGTTCTGGAGGAGGTAGAGTGCATGGGTAGTGTCACGGACGTAGGTAGGGAGTCCCTGGACCAAAGGGGTGAAAATGGACTCTAGGTAGGTGGAGATGAGTTCGGTGGGGCAGGAGCAGGCGGAGACAATGGGTCGACCACAGCATTCAGGTTTGTGGATTTTGGGAAGGAGATAGAAGTGGGCGGTGGGGGGTTGGGGAACGATAAGGTTGGAGGCGGTGGCTGGGAGGTCACCTGAGGTGATGAGGTTGTGGATGGTTTGGGAGATGATGGTTTGGCGCTCGGGGGTGGGGTCATGATCCAGGGGGCGGCAGGAGAAGGTGTCGGAGAGTTGGCGCCTGGCCTCAGCAATGTAGAGGTCAGTGCACCACACTACGAGTGCGCCTCCCTTGTCCGCGGGTTTTATGGTGAAGTTGGGATTGGAGCGGAGGGAGCGGAGGGCTGCACGTTCTGCGGGGGAGAGGTTGGAGTGTTTGAGAGGGGTTGAGAGGTTGAGGCAATTGATGTCTCGATGGCAGTTGGAGATGAAGAAGTCGCGGAAGGGTAGGAGGCCTTGGGGTGGTGTCCAGGAGGAGGGCTTGTGTTGGAGGCGGGAGAAGGGGTCAGTAGAGGGAGGGTTACATTCACGGTTGAAGAAGTAAGCGTGGAGGCAGAGGCTGCGGAAAAACTGCTCAATATCCTAGCATGAGCAGTATTCGTTGATATGTGGGTGGAGGGGGACAAAGGTGAGCCCTTTACTGAAGACTGACCGTTCGTCCTCAGTAAGGGGGAGGTCTGGGGGGATGGTGAAGACTCGGCAGAGCTCAGTGTTGCTGTGTCCTCTGGAGCTGCTGGCTGTGAGGGCAGTGGGCGGAGCGTTGTCGGTGTCGGCAGTGGGCAGAGTTACGTCAGCGGTGGGCGGAGTTGCGTCGGCGTCAGCATTTCACCCCCTTGGTCCAGGAACTCCCTACCTACGTCCGTGACACTACCCATGCACTCTACCTCCTCCAGAACTTCCAATTCCCCGGTCCCCAACACCTCATTTTTACTATGGACGTCCAGTCCCTATACACCTGTATTCCCCATGCAGATGGCCTAAAGGCCCTCCGCTTCTTCCTGTCCCGCAGAACTGACCAATCCCCCTCCACCGACACCCTCATCCGCTTAGCTGAACTCGTCCTCACCCTCAACAACTTCTCTTTCAATTCTTCCCACTTCCTACAGACAAAGGGGGTGGCCATGGGTACCCGCATGGGCCCAAGCTATGCCTGCCTCTTTGTAGGTTACGTGGAACAATCCCTCTTCCGTACCTACACTGGCCCTAAACCCCACCTCTTCCTCCGTTACATTGATGACTGTATCGGCGCCGCCTCGTGCTCCCACGAGGAGCTCGAACAGTTCATCCACTTCACCAACACCTTCCACCCCAACCTGAAGTTCACCTGGACCATCTCCAACACTTCTCCCTCCTTCCTGGACCTCTCTGTCTCCATCTCGGGTAACCACCGAGAAACCGATGTCCACTTCAAGCCCACTGACTCCCACAGCTACCTGGAACACACCTCCTCCCACCCACCTTCCTGCAAAAATGCTATCCCCTATTCCCAATTCCTTCGCTTCCGCCGCATCTGCTCCCAGGATGAGACATTCCACTCCCGTACATTTCAGATGTCCACATTCTTCAAGGACTGCAACTTCCCTCCCACAGTGGTCAAGAACGCCCTCGACCGTGTCTCCCGCACTTCCCGCAACTCATCCCACACACCCCATCCCCGCAATAATAAGCAGAAAAGAATCCCCCTCGTCCTCACGTACCACCCCACCAACCTTCGGATCCAACGCATCATCCTCCGACACTTCCACCATCTGCAATCCGACCCCACCACCAAAGACATTTTTCGCTCCCCACTCTTGTCTGCTTTCCAGAGGGACCACTCCCTCCGCGACTCCCTTGTCTGCTCCACACTCCCCTCCAGCCCCACCACACCCGGCACTTTTCCCTGCAACCGCAGGAAGTGCTACACCTGCCCCTACACCTCCTCTCTCACCCCAATCCCAGGCCCCAAGAAGACTTTCCACATCAGGCAGATGTTCACCTGCACATCTGCCAATGTGGTATACTGCATCCGCTGTACCCGTTGTGGCTTCCTCTACATCAGGGAAACCAAGCAGAGGCTTGGGGACCACTTTGCAGAACACCTGCGCTCAGTTCGCAACAAACAACTGCACCTTCCAGTCGCGAAACATTTCAACTCCCCCTCCCATTCCTCAGACGAAATATCCATCCTGGGCCTCCTGCAATGCCACAATAATGCCACCCGAAGGCTGCAGGAACAGCAAATCATATTCAGCCTGGGAACCCTGCAGCCCAATGGTATCAATGTGGATTTCACAAGCTTCAAAATCTCCCCTCCCCCAACCGCATCCCAAAACCAGCCCAGCTCGTCCCCACCTCCCTAACCTGTCCTTCCTCTCACCTATCCCCTCCTCCCACCTCGAGCCCCACCCCCATCTCCTATCTACTCACCCCATCCCGCCCCCTTGACCTGTCCGTCCTCCCTGGACTGACCTATCTCCTCCCTACCCCCCCACCTACACTCACCTTTCCTGGCTCCATCCCTGCCTCTTCAACATGTCTGCCTCCTCTCCACCTATCCTCTCCTCTATCCATCCTCTATCCGCCTCCCCCTCTCTCCCTATTTATTTCAGAACCCTCTTCCCCTCCCCCATTTCTGATGAAGGGTCTCGGCCCGAAACGTCAAGCTTTCCTGCTTCTTTGATGCTGCTTGGCCTGCTGTGTTCATCCAGCTCCACACCTTGTTATGTCTGGAAACTCTTGTTCAGATAGCACTTGGTTGTTTTCTACCCTCTCGGATGCCCTTTGTTCTCATGATGCGCCTGGTTTGTCTTCTCTATCCGCCCTGTGTGGTCCTTGCCCCTGAAGCTGCTTGTTGGGGCTAGAAGCTTGTGGGGAAGCTGTTTCTGCAGAAACTATTTGTTAAAAAGGCTCTCACAGGTGAGATCAAGCTTGGCAGTTATCCAGACTGTATGCAAAAACAGAAGTTGCTGGAAAAGCTCAGCAGGTCTGGCAGCATCTGTGAAGAAAAAAGTCAGCGTGAACGTTTCGGGTTCAGAACATGTTCCAGACCCGAAACGTTAACTCTGATTTTTTCTTCACAGATGCTGCCAGACCTGCTGACCTTTTCCAGCCACTTCTGTTTTGTTCTTGATTTAAAGCATCCTCAATTCTTTCGGTTTTTATACAGACTGTGTGCCCTGTTACCTCTTCTCAAATCTGTATTGTCCATTGTGTTGCTGGTGTTTCCTTCTGAAGTCCATTGGTTGCCCAATGGATAGAGCATGTGTGAATGGATTTTGATTGAGGTTGAATGTCCAGTGTCTGGGTTGGCGCCATACTGTCTGTGCTGTATATCCCGAGGTGTAAAAGTTAGTTTCAGTCTCGAGTGTTACGTTTGGTTGATTGTTCTCTTAGAGTGGAGGTGTAAATTTGAATCTAGGTTGAACAACAGTACCAGACTGAAATCATTCTGCTGTGCATGTGTTTGTTGCTGTCTGAGTTCAGGATTTTGCCCAGTGTCTTAGATTTTAGAAAAGTCAAAGGACTTATCCAATATTTTAGATGATGCAAATTCTTGCTCAATCCTCCAATGGATGCAGAGGAGAGGTAGAATGCCTGCCCAACTTGCTCATGGACAACTCAAAGTTACCATTGATGAAACGATGGGCCTCTGAACATGCAATTCTAATGCCAATTCCCACTTTTTTCACAGATTTTCTTGCATGTAAGTAACTATAAGTTCTTTTACTTTCAGATTTTCCCTGTCTATTATTCTGTGCCATTGTTTAATGTTTCCCTTACCCAACAGGGTAACTTTACTCATGGAGTATTGGATATTCATTGCTCTTCAGCTGAAATGTGACTTCGGCCTCTTCCTACAGGTCACCGGCATTAGATGCAATCTGTAACTGAGAACAATAACTGTCTTACTGTCACATGTCTCTTACCAGGTCTGGAACTCTTTTACCATTGACTGTAGATTCTGCCTGAATGAATCTTGCCAAGAGGGTTTCTTCTGTAGGGTTCTTGAATGTTCAGCTCTTTCTACTGCAGACTGCTAGCATGAGCAGGATTCTTAAATGGTGTCTGAAGAAACCTTCAGAGCTCCATCACTGCCAGCACGGCATCAGGCTGCTACTCGCAATTTTCAGTAGTGTTCACCATTCTGCATGAGAAATCTTCACTGTTGATTACTGTGAATGTGGATGTCACCAGAACTGGTGGTATAATGGATAGTAAAGAAGATTATCTAAGAGTACAACAGGATCTTGATCAGCTGGGCCAATGGGCTGAGGATTGGCAGATAGGGTTTAATTTAAATAAATATGAGGTGTTGCATTTTGGTAAGACAAACCAGGGCAGCACTTACACAGTCAATGGTAGGGCTCTGGGGAGGGTTGTCAAACAGAGTGACCTAGTGGTGCATGTTCCTTGAAACTGGCATTACAGATAGACAGGGTGGTGAAGAAGGCACTTGGCATGCTTGTCTGCATTGGTCAGAGCATTTAGTACAGGAGTTGATACATCATATTGCTACTGTACAGGATATTGGGTATAGGAAGTAAGTTATTAAACTGTAAAGTGTGCAGAAAAGATTTACAAGAATGTTACCAGGACTGGAGGATTTCGGTTATATGGAGAGGCTGAATAGAGTGGGACTTTTTTCGCTAGAACGTAGGAAGGCGAGGTGTGACTATGTAGAGGTTTATAAAATCATGAGAGGCATAGATAAAATGAATAGCCAAGGTCCTTTCCCGAGGGTGAGGGAGTCCAAAACTAGAGGGCATAGGTTTAAGATGATAGGGGAAAAATTTAAAAAGGACTTGAGGGGCAACATTTTCTCACAGCGTGTGGTGCGTATGTGGAAAGAACTGCCAGAGGAAATGGTAGAAGCAAATACAATTTCAACATTTAGAAGGCATTTTGACAGGTACATGAATAGGAATGATTTAGCGGGATATGGGCCAAATGGAGGCAAATAGGGCTAGTTCAGTTTGGGAAACCTGGTCAGCATGGTCAGGTTAGACTAAGGGTCTGTTTCCATGCTATTTGACTCTGTGACTCTGTGACTCTATGTGTAGTTTGTGGCTCTCTGCTCTATTGTCCATCATGAGGTAAGTTTTATGCCACCATCCACTCTTAAGGTAGGATCTATTGGTTGGATGTACTTGGTCTGGTGTTGCAGAGAGAAAAATACATTTTAGTCAAATGAGAAGAGATTCTTGTCTTAAACAAGGTGTAGTTTGTTGCATATCAGCAACCTGGCATATTTTAAACTAAGATGATGGTCTCTGTAGCAACGTCAATGAACATGACCCAGATGATAAGTCTTACATCATTGAGATCCTAAAGCTGTTCTCTCACAGATTTGTAGGACCTCATAATGGATGGGGCTTCTCACTATTTACTTTCAGACCCTTACACAACTAACACTACAGGAACTATACATGCAATCATGGTATCACAGAAACATACAGTACAGAAGAGGCCCTTTAGCCCATCGAGTATGTACTACCTACACTAGTTCCACATTCCTGCACGAGGCCCTTAGCCTTGGTTGTTTTGATGCTTCAAGTGCTCATCCAATTACTTTTCAAAGGTTGTGGTTTCCACCTCAACTGCCCTCCCAGGCAGTGCATTCCAGACCTCTCCATCTGCTGGCTGGAAAAGATTTTCATCAAATCCCCTCAAAATCTTCATCCTTTCACTTGAAAATTATGCCTCCTTGTTATTGACCCTTTGACCCTTCGAATGTAATGCAATAATTCAACTTCTTTGAAAGCAGTCTTGCACAATATCATGTACACAATGTTATAAAGGCAAAGATTGACTGGAAAGTGCAACAAACAATCGGCTTTCAATGGGTTACATATATCACTGATATCTAACTTGTTTTGTTTTGCCTGAATATGCATTCCTTGCTGCAGGCGAGCTAACCTTATATGCTTATGACAATTATCTGCTTGTAGTATAAAATATAACACCATTATGTTTACATACACATAGAGTGTAACAAATGCACAATCATTACAAGAATGCTTTGCCATATGTCATTGCTGAATGCAGTATATAAATTTAATCATTTCCAATCAAGGGTGAAGCTAATTTAGACATTCCCTTTTAATAAAGGCTTTATTTTTCCATCTTTTAGAATAAAATTAAAAGACAAAATGATCAACTTCACCTCTGTTCAAAATGACCTGCAGTTTATTCTGTACTTCCCTGAAGGTACTGTATTCTGTTGGTAGAGACAGACTTTTCATATTTGCTGACAATTTTATATGTGAAAAGTAAAACCCGATTGAAGGGACCACACAGAACAAGCTCAGACACTTGCTGGCTATGGTTGTAGACAAGTGACAACTACAAATTCAGGTGCTGTGATTCTAGAAGATTGTAAAACAGAAGATTCAGATAAAAGCCCTTAAGGGGATTGCAAAATGATTTTCTTCTCTTTAAATCTAAAGGATAAAAATTATGAAGGCGCTAGTCTCTTATCCAGTGATAAATTATGCTAAATAATGCACCAGTTCAATATTATAAACATAGTTAGAAAAGACCACAAACAAATTGAGTTTCAAAAATGTGCAAAAGATAGCCATATCCTGCTATTTTGTACAATAATACTCAGCGTCTCCCTATTCCATTCTACAGCAATCCAGAATAATTTTGTTATGATTACATTTTTAAAAATTCATTCACAGGATGTTGGCATCACTGGCTAGGCCAATTTTTATTGCCCATTTCTCCTTGCCCAGAGGGTAGTTGAGAGTCAACTACATTGCTGTGGGTCTGGAGTCACATGTAGGCCAGACCAGGTCCGGATGGCAGATTTCCATCTTTAAAGGACATTAGTGAACCAGATGGGTTTTTCCTTACAATTGACAATGGTTCAGGATTACCATTAGACTCTTAATTCCAGATTATTATTGAATTCAAATTCCACCATCTGCCACATTGGAATTCAAACCCAGGTCCCCAGAATATTTCCTCGGTCTTCAAATTTTTATTCTGGCAATAATACCACTAGGCCATCACCTCTCCTGAATTGCATTACCAATACAGTTGACTCCTTCTATGTTACCTTCCCTTGAGTGAATTTCATACAAAGAAAGATCTTAGACAGAATTCCAGAGGTTAAGTGAGACCGACAGCCCTTGACATCAAGGCTGCATTTGACAGAGTTCGGCATCAATGAACTCTAGCTAAAACTGAGATCAACAGATATCGGGGGAAAACTGTCTGCTGGTTGGAGTCATACCTGGCACATAGGAAGATGGCTGTGGTTGCTGGAGATCAGTCATCTCAGTTCCAGGATATTTCTGTAGGAGTTCCTCAGGGTAATGTCCTAGACCCAATCATTTTCAACTGCTTCATCAATGACCTTTCCTCCGTCATAAGGTAAGAAGTGGGAATGGTTGTTGATGACTGCACAATGTTCAGCACCATTTGCAGCTGCTCAGATACTGAAGCAGTCCATGTTCAAATACGACAAGATCTGGAAAACATCCAGCCATGGGCTGACAAGTGTCAAGTAACATTCCACCATGCAAGCATCAGGCAATGGCCACCTCCAATAAGAGACATTATAACCACCACCCCTTGAGATTCAATAGTGTCACCTTCACTGAATTCCTCACCATCAATATCCTTGGGGTTATTATCAACCAGAAACTTAACTGGACTCGCCACATAAACACAGTGGCTACACAGCAGGTCAAATACTGCAGTGAATAACACACCTCCTGACTCCTCAAAGCCTGTCTACCATGTGCAAGGCAGAAGTAAAGTGTGTGATGGAGTACTCCCAATTTGCCTGGATGAGTGCAGCTCCAATAACACTCAAGAAGCTTTGCATCATTCAGGACAAAGCAGGCTGCTTGATTGACATTACATCCACAAGCATCCACTCTCTCCGCCACTGACTCTCAGTAACAGTAGTGTGTACTATCTACAAGTTGCACTGCTAAAATTTATCAAAGATCCTTAGACAGCACCTTTCAAACACATGACCACTTTCATCTGGAAGGACAAGGGTAGCAGATACATAGAAATCACCTAAAAGACCCCCTCCAAGCCCCTTCCCATTCTGACTTGGAAATATATCACATTTCCTTCACTGTCACTATGTCAAATTCCTGGAATTCCCTCCGTAATGGCATTGTGGGTCAACCTACAGCACATGGACTGCAATGGTTCATGAAGGCACCAGCTTCTCAAGGATAACAAGGGATGAATAGTAAATGCTGGCCAACCAGCAATATACACGTCCCACAAGTGAATTAATAAAAGATACCTCGCCACATGGATGAGCAAAGGAGATTTATACCACAAAAAAGTTAAGGTACTCTTCTTCCTTCATGTAATTAGAGATGATATGATAAGGTCTGGAGCTGGCGCTCAGCAGTGTAGGACCATCATTTGTCATTCATCCACTGAAAATTACCATAGAGTTTTAGTGGGCATTTAACAGATCCTTTAATCTCATTTCTGATCCAGCATGGTATCCCCTACAAAATTTCCTTTAGTGTCTGTGAGCAGTGGGGCTCTTCAATGAATCACATTGAAGAATCCTCATGAGGAATGCAAAATCTATATCATAAAATATAAAGAAGAAATTATAAACTGGTGTTAAACAGCATAGAAAATGAAACAATGATTGTAAAATGCAAACAGGAATAAGGTAGAATAATAAATGCCTCAGAAAAAATCAAATAAATACTTTTGATTTAAACTTCTAGCCCGTTTATTGAAGGAATTATGGTTCACATTTGGAAAAATATGTTTTTACAAGTCCAGATAAATTGTTCATAAGTAATTATCACTTGACATCTTTATAAAGTTATTAAATGGTCTAACTCTAATATTTTTAAGCCATTTGTAGAGAATGACTGGATAAGAAAAGCAAGTTTGTGGATTACAGAGATAATAGGAACTGCAGATGCTGGAGAATCTGAGATATCAAGGTGGAGAGCGGGATGAACACAGCAGGCCAAGCAGCATCAGGGAAGCAGGAAGGCTGACGTTTCGGGCCTAGACCCTTCTTCAGGGTCTAGGCCCGAAATATCAGCCTTCCTGGTCCTCTGATGCTATTGTGGATTACAGTCATTCATTGTCAATTCTTTCAGCCAAATTCAGCCAAACACACTCTATGGAGAAGTGAGACATATCTGACAGCACCTTCAAAATTGCATTGTCTAGAAGATTCTGCTGTCACGCATCCTCTATTATATCAGTAGATGTAGTCTTACCATTATACTCAAAAGTCCTAGGTCAATGTTTATATTTGAATCCGAAGTTCCTTAAAGTCATGTTTGAGTCTCGTGTCAACCCAAATAACAAGGATATCCTTTCCTTGTTCATAACACTCAATGTTTGATCATCAAGGCACCTCATGGAGCCCTACTATATCAAAAATGTTTTAAGGAAATACGTGGCAATATAGGTAAGGTAGAAATCACATTAAAACTTGCAACTGGTTACTAAATGTATAGAATCATTATTGCCAATTCCTATCCAGCCATATCCAGAAGGCACATCATTGTCTCTATTTAATCCGTAATCTTCCTGTGTCAATTGTAATGAAAGGAAGATCCCTCAGATAAAGGGCCACAACAACAGAACTACATCACTGAGCCTCCAACCTATTGAACAGGATGGCAACTGATCCATATGTTCCCTGAATCCCTTTACTCATTTGAGTAACAGAAATATGTAAATCTTAGAGGTAAATTTTCCATTTGATCTAGTGTCAATTGCCTTTTTTGGAAGAGACTTCCAAACTTCATTTTTTATGGAAAAATTTCTTAACTTCACTCCAGAAAAATTTGCCCCTAATTTTTAGACCATGTCTAGATTCCCCAGCAGTGGAAATTGTTTCTATCTCCATATCCTATCCATTCTCCTTTATATATTAAAAACCTTGATCCAATCGCCTTTTAATTTGTGAAACTCCAAGGAATGCAATTATAGTTTGCATAAGCTCGTTTCCATATTTAATAGTTGGTGTTTAGATATCAGTTTGATTAACGTTGCTGCACTCCCTCCAAAGCCATATTTCCTAAATGGTGATGCTCAAAGTTGTAACAGCACTCTAGATGTGGTCAAACCAGGACTGTGAATGTCTAAAGCATGACTTCAACCGTCTTGAACTCTCATGCAATCTGTCTAGATATAGGAAGCACATGTCAGATATAGACAGCAGGGATTGAGTGAATCCTTCGAAGAATACAAGGGCAATAGGAGCATACTTAACAGGGATATCAGAAGGGCAAAAATGTGACATGAGATAGCTTTGGCAAGTAGGGTTAAGGAGAATCCAAAGGGATTCTACAAATACATTAAGGTCAAAAGAGTAACCAGGGAGTGAACAGGGCCTTTTAAAGATCAGCAAGGCCACTTATGTACAGAACTGCAGGAGATGGGAGAGATACCAAATGAGTATTTTGCATCAGTGTTTACTGTGGAAAAGGAGATGGAAACTAGACCTTGGTGAAATAAATAGCAATATCTTACAAAGTGCCCATATTACAGAGGAAGAGATGCTAGATGTCTTAAAACCCATAAAGGCAGATAATTCCCTGATACTTGATCAGGTGCATTCTAGAACTTTGTGGGAAGCTAGGGAAATGATTGCTGGGCCCCTTGCTGAGATATTTGTATCATAAATAGCCACGGGTGAAGTGCCAGAAGACTGGAGGTTGGCTAATGTGGTTCCACTATTTAAGAATGATGGTAAGGAAAAACCAGGGAACTATGGACCAGTGAGCCTGACATCAGTGGTTGGCAAGATGTTGGAGGGCATTATGAGGGATAGGATTTAGATGTATTTGGAAAGGCAAGGACTGATTATGATAGTCAACATGGTTTTACGCATTGGAAATTGTGTCTTACTAACTTGATTGCGTTATTTGAAGAAGTAACGAAGAGGATTGATGAGGGCAGAAAGGCAGATGTGATCTATATGGAATTCAGTAAGGCATTCAACAAGGTTCTGCATGGTAGACTGGTTAACAAGGTTAGATCATATGGAATACAAGGAGGACTAGCCATTTGGATACATAGTTGGCTCAAAAGTAGGATACAGAAGGTTGTGGTGGAGGGTTGCTTTTCAGACAGGAGACCTTTGACCAGTGGTGTTCCAAAAAGATTGATGCTGCATCCACTATTTTTTGTCATTTTATATAAATGATTTGGATGTGAATATAGGAGGTATGGTTAGTCAGTTTACAGATGACACCAAAATTGGAGAAGTAGTGGACAATGAAGAAGGTTAGCTCAGAGTAAAGCAGGATCTTGATCAAATGGGCCGATGGGCTGAAAAGTGGCAGATAGAGTTTAATTTAGATAAATATGAGGTACTTTATTTTGGAAAGGCAAACCAGGGCATGACCTATACACACAATGGTAAGGTCCTGAGGAGTGTTGCGAAACAAACAGATCTTGAAGTGCAGGTTCATAGTTACTTGAAATCGGAGTTGCGGGTAGGCAGGAGAGTGAAGAAGGCGTTTGGTATGCTTGCCTTTATTGGTCAGTACATTGAGTATAGGAGTTGAGAAGTCAAGTTGCAGCTGTACAGGACATTGGTTAGGCCACTTTTGGAATACTGTGTTCAATTCTGGTTTCCCACCTATAGGAAAATTGTTGTGAAACTTGAAAGGATTCAGGAATTATTTGCAATGATGTTGCCAGGGTTGGAGGGTTTTATCTATAGGGAGAGGCTGAATAGGCTGGGGCTATTTTCCCTGGGGCATCGAGGATAAGGAGTGATCTTATAGAAGTTTATAAAATCATGAGGGGCGTGGATATGGTGAATAGTAGATCTTTTCCCTCGGGTAGGGAATTCCAAAACTAGAGGGCATATGTTTAAGGTGAGTGGAGAGAGATTTCAATGGGACTTGAGAGGCAACTTTTTCACCCAGAGAGTGGTGCATAAATGGAATGAAGTGCCAGAGGAAGTAGTGGAGACTGGTAGAATTACAACAATTAAAGGTCTTCTGGATGGGTATATGAATAGTAAGGGCTTAGAGGGCCAAATGCTGTCAAATGGGATTAGATTAATTTAGGATATCTGGTCAGCATGGATGAGTTGGATTGAAGGGTCTGTTTCCATACTGGACATCTCTATGATTCTTTGTAAAAATCCTGTTTCCAACAGCCTTTTTATGATTTCTTTCCGTACATGCTTGTGACATATCAATGATCTAAGTATCTGGACTCTGAAGTATTTTCTCTTCACCATTTCTAGTTTTACACCATGTAGAAAGTATAATATTTGTCCTATTTTACAATCTGAAATCAATGACCTCACATGGGCCTGGATTGAAGTCAGTTTGCCTCGGTTTTAATCTTAGTCTTCTATTCGATCTTTGTAATTTTGTTCTCCCTGCCTACAATGTCGCCTACCTTTGTGAATTTGGAAAATTTGGGCGTTTGACCTTCTTATCCATCATCCAGATAATTAATAAATACAGTATACATTCATGGCCCTAACTTTCAGGATACCAACAATCACAAGGGGAAACAATGGGCTAGTGGTATTATCACTGGACTGTTAATCCAGAGACCAGACAACATTCTGGGGACCCGGGTTCAAATTCCACCATGACAGATGGTGGAATTTGAATTCAATAAAATATCTGGAATTAAAAATCTAATGATGACTGTGGATCCATTGTCAATTGTCAGGTAAAACCCATCTGGCTCACTAATGTCCTTTATGGAAGGAAACAGTCATCTTTACCTGATCTGGCCTACATGTGACTCCAGACCCCCAGCAACATGGTTAATTCTGAACTGCCCTGGGCAAAAAACGCTGTTTAGCCAGCAACGCCCTCATCCTGTGAATGAATAAAGGAAGAAAAGAAATCATGCTAAGTAGAATACACAACAATAATTTTCACTCTTGTCTCATAAACATACTTGATTTCCTAAACAGGTGTTAAATTTCATGGACTGCTATTTTGATAACAGTGTCTTACAAAATGACTTTGCCATATGACTTCTGCAAGTCCATAAAAATGAGATCTATAGACACTCAGTTGTCCACAACTCACACTATATTAAAATATTTTTCTACTTCTTCATTTGACGAATCAAGTCTTCACTGCCTAAATTTTGTTGAGGCTTTTCCAATAGTTGAAGTGATTTCATTTTCAAACACGAAGGTTATACCTTTCCCTCCATAGATATTTTCTGTATAGTTTCTAACTGTACAGTCATGCCTCAGTAATGGCCACCAGATCACAACCTCCAAGTTGAGTTGGATCAGCAGTGAAATCAAATTGCTCCTTGTATTCCATGCATTTGTACAAAGAATGTTTATTTTAACCATTAACTCTGATCTGTACTTCAGCTGTCATTACTCACGTTTCTTATTTCTCTTTTTTAGGTTTCCCTTTATTTCTAACACCTAAACACAATTCTAATGTGCTTCAATTTCATTCTTTTTGAACTATGTGATGTGTATTATGCATAATATTTTTTTGGATTTGGATTCCAAAATTGAGGCAGTTGGAGGTGATGAGTTCTGTAAAGTTTTATTTGTAAACAATTCAGAAACTTATTCTGTAACAGCGATCTAAATGCAGCAGCTCCAAGAGGGCATGCAACTGCCACAAAGTGTCCGGCAGACTCCTGTTAATGGTAATGGAAATGTGGTTTATACTTTGAGTACATGACAGGCAGACTAAACAAGGAAAAATGTTTTCTCTTAGCCAGAGTTTCTTCAGTTCAATTCAATTCAGTGGAACCAGTCATCTTTCAGCAGTTTGGTTGTCTAGTCTTTGAATTTTCTAGCCTGGAGAGTTTGGAATAGAAGTCTTCACATTATTCAAACTGAAAAAGTTTAGGCTTATAGAATTGACAAACGGACATGCCATCACACTCGGAAAGGAATCATAAAATCATTTCCACAGTTCAAGAAAAAGAAACTGGAAAGCCTTAGTTTCTTTGCTACTTACTGAGACCTCACTGACTGGCACTTATGAACCTGTTCTACTTATATCACTCTAAATTCTAGCAACAATCCTGTAGCCTGAGCCCCATACAGATATGGAGTGGCCATCCCATTGTTTGTGAGTCATTGGATTTTGATTGGAGATGGAAAATTCACCTGACCATGATGAGGTCCCTGATTCCAATCAACTAACTGTACGATTGATGGTAAATTTGGTCAGGGGACCTTGGAAAGGCTACAGCAAGTGTTAAGTTTTGTCCTTGACGTCCAACTCTCTAACTTACCGGAATATGCTGGAAAAGCTCAACAGGTCTGGCAGCATCTGTGAAGAAAAATCAGAGTTAAAGTTTCAGATCCAGTGATCCTTCCTCAGAACTGATGGTAGCTAGGAAAATATTAGTTTAAATGCAGAACATAGGGTGGAGGGAGGGGACAGGGAATAAATTATAGGTGGGGATAGAGCCCAAAGAGTCAGAAGAACAGTTTGATAGACAAAGGAATTGACAATGATCTGGCTAGGAGGGTGAATAGCTGTTAAAGGACACTGTTAGTGACTAACAATGGATAGTGTGTAATGGCAGGCTATGTGATAACAAAACCTGATGTGGGGTGGGAGCTAGGACTTGGGAACATTCAGGTCCTAAAATTATTAACCTCAATATTGAGTCCAGAGGGCTGCAGGGTCCCCAAGCAGAAAATGAGTAGTTGTTTGTCCAGCTTGTGCTGAGCTTTGCTGGAACACTGCAGGTACCTGTTTCGAAAGACCAAGGTGATGATTATCAGAAGTTGAGCTATGCAGCAGATGCAAGCAAGAACATAAAGGACAGTTGCCATTGAGGGATGCTTGGGAATTGTTGTTAAGTAAGATATGAAGTCAATTTTGTGGAAAGAAATAATGATCTATACAATGGAATACAATCTACAGAGTATTAGAACTACAAACTGAAGTAAGGATTGCAAAGAAGTGAGACACCAGTTGAAAACAAAGTAGTTAGGTTAAACTATAAATTTAGAGAGCAGGAGCTATCTGATTGACATCACCATGGTAAGGGGAGCAATCATTATGATGGAGAATGTAAAACATTGGCTAAGACAGTTAGAAGGACTAAGTAAATATCCTGTCTACAAGGCAATCCAATGGCATGGAATTTTTGAAATTGCTTTGTAATGCTTTCTCAGAAATTTACTGTTTGGAACATGTTGATTCATGCTAGGCTAGCTCAACAACTTTAATATCATTAGAATGTGTAGAATATGAAAACATCTGTAGAAATGTTTCTAAGTCATACATTACATATCAGGTGAACCATTTCACTTGGATAAACCAACTGTGAAGTGCGTAAAATTACCTGACAAACAATAAAGCAGGGACATTTCATTTTGCTGTTGGGAATTTACAGGCTTAAATAGCACAGTAGCGCTCCCAATGGAGGAAAGCAATGTTCACAATGCATGGCTTGTTTGTTACACTGTGAGATCCTTTTAAGTTTGCCATGTGACCCACATATGTGCCAATCACACATAGCAGCACTTTTGAGCATGACTCAAGTACATCAAATTTCTAATTGTAGGGGCAAGGGTACAATTCAGCTGCCAGAGAGTACACACAAATGTGGAAAAAAGTAACATCATTATAAAGGAAGGAGTAATGGGGCCTTAGCAGAAATGTATGCCAATAATCACGGAGGATTCTCATTTACATACCTACTGAAAAATCAGGTGGTAAAAGGTAGCCTAGATGAAGAGTTCGTAGAATGTCTTCAGAATAGTTTCATAGGATATCACATTATGGAGTTGACCGAATAGCTTGCTTTTCAGACTGGTCTTGTGCAACAAGACAGGAGTAAATGATAGATTTAGTGAAGGAACAACTAGGTACCAATGAACATGATTGAATTTCACATTCACTTTGAGGGAGAGAAATTTTATCCTAGATTATTATCTTAAACTTGAACAAAGGCAATTCTGGGAGCATGAAATCAGAGTGCACTAAAGTCCACTCGTTAAAGTGAACGAGTAAATTAAGTTAACGGATGGGTCAATAAGGATGAAATGACACACATTTAAGTGCATATTTCAGAATACACAAACTAAGATGCATTCCAATGAGAAAGAAAATTTTCAAGGGGAGGATCCACCTGAAAAGTTATGTAATATCAAACTTAAAGATAAAAACATATAATTGTGAAAAAATGGGTGTCAGGCAGAAGATTAGACAGAATATAGAAAACAGTAAAGAATGACTAAATGATTAATATGGAGGAAAAATGTAGAATATGAGAGAAATCGAGCTAGTCATTAAAAATATTCTATTGATTTTTAAAAAGGAAAAGAGATACCAAAGTGAATGTTGGTCCAAAAGAATGAGAGTTAGGAAATTGATTAAGGAAAGTAAAGAGATAGCAGAAGGATTAAGCAAGTTTTTTGTATTGTCTACAATGAAGGCTGATGCAAGTAACATCCCAGAAGTAGCTTTAAACCAGGAAATGGAAGGGAAGGAATTCAAGAAAATAACAAAAACAATGAAAATGGCACAGAGCAAATTATTGCAACTACAAACTGACAAGTTCCCCAAGATGGACTTCATTTTAGAGCCTTATTAGAAGTTGCTAGTGAGACAGTTGATGCATTGATGAAAATTTTCCAAAAAAAATCCCTAGATTTGGATGTGTCTATTAGAATTTAAGTCCTTTAGTCAAAGAAGAAGAGGAGAAAGAAAGCAGGATACTCCAGGCCTGTTAATTTAACATCTACAATAGGGAAGATGTTGGAAGCTTTTATTAAATGTGTAAAAGCAGGATGCTTAGAAAGGTTCAAAGTAATCTGACAGAAACAATATGGCTTTGCAAAAGAGGATTTTTTTTCCCAATTTATTGGAATCCTTTGTGGAAATAACATGTGCTGTTGATAATCAGGAATGAGTAAATGCATTGTATTTGGATTTCTAATAGGCATTTGATAAAGGTGTCACAAATATAATTGTGGAAGATAAAAGCTCATTGTGTAAGGAGCAAGACATTGCAGAGTGGTTAGTTAATGGAGAACAGAGACCAATCAGAAATGAGTCATTCTTTGTTTGATAAACTGTAACAGATGGCGTGCCACTGGGATCAGTACTGGCCTCAACATTTTACGATTTATAAAAGTGATGTGGAAGTGAGGACCAAAGCTTAATTTTCTCATGACACAAAGATAGGGAGGAAAGCAAGTTGTGAAGAAGGTACAAGGAAGCTAAAACGGGATATAGGAAGATTAAGTGAGTAAGTATGATCTGGTAAATGGAGTATAATATGGGGAAATGTGAAGTTATTTATCTAAGCAGGAGAAATAAAAAGAACATGATGCTTGAATAATGAGAGTTTATGGATCTCTGAGAAACAGAGGGATCTGAGTTGATTTACCACAAAAGGAATGGCATTAAAGTACAACAATTAATTAGGAAAGTTAATAGATTGTTAGCATTCATCATAATGAGAAATAAATATAAAAGCTGGGAGGTTATGTTTCAGTTTTGCAGGACATTGGTGAGTCCACATGTAGAGTCCATGTATAGTATTGGTTTCCTTATTTAAAGAAAGGATGCAAATGCATTGGATGAAATTCAGAGTAAGTTTCCCAAACTAATTCCTGGAATGGGTGGGTTGTATTATGAGGAAAGGTTGAACAGGTTAGCATGAAACATAAAAGATCCTGAGAGGTATTAACAGAGTGAATACAGAAAGGATGTTTCTTCATGTGGGAGAATCTGGACCCAGGTGTTATTGTTTAAAAATAACAGATGACCTATTTAAGACAGAGACAAGGATCATTTTTGTCACAAAACATAACAGATCTTTGGAACTTTCTTCCCTAAAAGGCAGTGAAAGCAGAGTGTTTGAATCTTTTAAAGTCAGAGGTTGATAGATCCTCAAAAAGCAAGGGGATGAAATGTTACCAGGAATAGGCTGGAATGTGGAGTTAGCACATGATGACAGGTGGTATTGTGCATTTTTTGGGAATTTCATGAAAGCTGTGAATAATTTGTCTGGCATTGTAGAAAGCTCAACATTCAAGTGGATTGGTAATTTAGATACTATTAGATGGTAGTAATAATCACAGGCATACATTAAAATAAACTTTCTGAAATTGGTATATATGGCCAGAATGGGACGTTACAGGCAGAAAACCTATATGACTAAATATTTAACTTAGGTTGCATGACACTATCCATAATACCCTAGACATATTGCTACAAGCATACATTATTAGTACACAATGTATTCTAAGCCAATGCAAATAGATCACCATGCAGATGGAGATCAAAAACAACAGGTGGAAGCAGCTATGGACAGATGGTGCAGTATGAATGAGAGCCTACATCAGTTTGTGGAGGTTGCTTGTTCCATCAGCTACCTCTCCAATCAAATATTGTCATACTGTGCTCCAACTACTAAACCTACAAGTGCATTCCAAAACCTGTCATATCTGTGTGAAAGAATTTCTTTTACACTGAATTCAAAATATTTTATCTACCTCTCTGTCCTCAACGACAAAAAACAGAGTTAACTTTTCTGGTCCGGTGACCCTTCCTCAGGCCCTTCTGAGGAAGGGTCACCAGACCCGAAACGTTAACTCTGTTTTTTCCTTCACAGATGCTGCCAGACCTGCTGAGCTTTTCCAGCAACTTCTGTTTTGTTTCATGTTCATATTACCAATTTCCTCATAATCCCATGGGTTTCTTTCTTTGTAAACAAGCTTCCTATGTGGCATTTGTTGAATACCTTTGATACCCATAAATATAACATCTACTTTTTGCACTATACTCATTTCCATATCTGCCCATTTTGGTTGCCTGTCCATATCCTCTTAAAGCTTATCATTGTTCTGCTCACCATTTACAATACTTTCAAGTTCTGCAGCATCTGTAAATTTTGAAATGGTTTTCTGTACACCCAGGATTGAATAAACACATCTCTAGAAAAGCAGTAATGTGGAGGTGCTGGTGTTGTACTGGGGTGGACAAGGTCAGAAGTCACACTATACCAGGCCATAGTCCGACAGGTTTATTTGAAATCACAAGTTTTCAGAGTGCTGCTCCTTCATCAGGTAAGTTTGTTAGAGTGTTAATAATTAAATTTTGCTCATATTGTGACTACTCATAACTTTTCATTACAAAATTTAAAAAAAAATCATATTGAGGCAAAATGAGCATAAACATCACGAAATCCAACAAATTAATATTCAATTTGTGTTCAAGAACAATGTAAACACAAGCAAAATCCCTCTTCCTGGTTGTCATCAGAATTCAATCATAAATGGAATTTAGCCATGTTTGAACACGTGCTAAAAAAAATCTAAACCTTCCCTCTCTTCATTTGGCAACATTTCAAATCAGGATTCCATTCACAAAGTAACCAATAAAATAAAACCTTTGAAAGAATTGAGCATTATTAAAAAAAGGTTTGAATCGTCATTCCAAAGACAGATCAAGAAAACTCTCAGCCCAGGTGCTTTGAAGTACATATTTCTTCTTAACACTCCTTGAAAAGCCAGATAAGCTCTTTATTCACAGTCTAAAAATTATTGTGTGGCTCTTACCCTATATTAACTCTAAATCCATCGAATAAATTCATAAAAATTAAATCCTTCTGGATAAGCAACCTAACCAACTTAAAAGTAACTGTCAAGTTCGGCTAAAGCAATACATTTCTGAATATACCAATTCACTGCTGCATCAACATTTCTTCATTTTCACACAGAAGCAGAGTGTATCAATTGAAAGTAATGATCTTCTGTCTTTTTGTTGTCCATTAACTTTCAAAAAAATTGCAGCAATCTATAGCAGCAAATCAAACATACAAATTAAGACAATTAAAATATTAAGACATTTTCCATAGGAGACTAGATCCAAGTCAATATTGGCTTCCTTCAAATACCTTGGCTCAATGCAAATGATTTAATGCTTAGAGCTTATACTATTCAAAATAAATTCAGTATTAGTGATTGAAACTTCACTCCTCCATATCTCTGACACACAACTCACTGAGATCTGTGCTCCTCTAGTTCTGTTCTCTTGTGCATCCCAGATTCATTCCCATATTATTAGCAGCCATGCTTTCAGCTGTCAAGGCCATAAGCTCTCGAAGTACTTCTCTAAACCTCTGCGACTCCCTACCACTGTGTCCCCCTTTAAATCTACTTAAAACCTACCTCTCATCTATTCTAATATCTCTGTGTGTGGCTCAGTGTCGAATCTTTTCCAAAAATTCTTCTGTGAAATGCTTTGGGATGTCTCACCAAGTTAAAGGAATGCAAAATGTTGCTGTTGTCAAGGTTCCTAGACTATATCCTGCCTTTTTAAAAATACTTTCAATGTAGTCTATTCTCAGCTTATTGCTTTCATCAACAACAATTGCTCAAATAAAATAAGCAAATTTTTAATAGAACATCAAAACAGTCTGCAGAATATAAAAGACGAAACATGGAGAAAATAATTGCTGAGCAGAAATAATACAGCAGTAATAAAAAAGAAATTTGCAGTGACTCAGTTGGGAAGAGTTAGGACATTTCTTAAATCAGAATTTCTTACATTAGAATTCTTTATTTTGAGCATCAAGATATTTTGCCTTTTCACTCAAAGAGAGATTCTCCCTGATCACAAGGTGGAGAGCTGGATGAACACAGCAGGTCAAGCAACATCATAGGAGCAGGAAGGCTGACGTTTCGGGCCTAGGCCCAAAATGTCAGCCTTCCTGCTCCTACGATGCTGCTTGGCCTGCTGTGTTCATCCAGCTCTACATCTTGTTATCTCGGATTCTCCAGCATCTGCAGTTCCTATTAGCTCTGAGAGATTCTCCCTGTTTGCAGATGCCAGGATGTTTGGGTGCACTGCGCTCATAGGTCCACAGCAAACTGCAGCTGAATCAATCTGAAGGCTGTCAGTGGACACTTTTTCTTAATTCTGTGTCATAAGGTCTCTGCCTCACTGCTCCAAAAAGTAACGTAGCACTGAATTTTATTGAGCTCTTGAATGTTATTGGTAATGACAAGTCTATTGGGAAAATAAGGTGCCATTAGAAAAATGAGATTCCCAACATTGAGAAAAAAATGTTCAAATTTCCATCTCAGTTTTAACAGTGAGACAAGAATCTTGCTAGTCAAGGGCTTGATTTGCGTGCATTAACCCCTCATTATAACATATTCTTGCCTCATTCCTATGCAATTCACTGTTCTCCATTCTGATAGAAAGAAACTACAACTCCCAATATGAAAGTCTGAACAAGTAACTGGCAGATCGAGATCACCACACACTCCTTCAGGCTTCCAGCTTGGCTAAAATCTCCCAACATCACAAGACATGTTCTATGGACCGAGACCATCTACACACCCGCTTACCCCATCCATCAATATTGGCACTCGACAGGCACCAACCTCATCACATTTTTATGGTACATCTCCAAAACACTTTGAATACATTTCTGCTACTTCAATACTGCACTTTGGAGGATACTGACGCCTTTCATTGTAATGCTGTTGCCAGGCTACTTTGTGTGTATGGACTGGCACCCAATTCATTCATTGAAACATAGTGCACCTCAAGGCTCTTTGTTTGCTTTCCGGGTGCTCTCACTTCGGGCCTCCTGGGATTCCAACAGAATTTCTTTCTAGCCCTGCCTTTTTGTGTTTTACTGCCTCTTTTGATCTTACATGCCAGCAGTATATTTGTTTTGCCTTGCATTTTCATGCAGACGCAAAGCCAGGCAGCTTACTAAACCTTACTGATGACACAAAACTTAAAAGAATTGAGGAGGACATGGATAAGATAGTGGAGTGGGCAGATAGGTTGTAAATGATTTTCAATGCAGAGAGGTATGAAGTGATGTATTTTGGAAAGAAGAAAATTGAAAGACAATATAACATAGGGGATACAATTTTAACATCAGTGTGTATACATGTACAATTCATTGAAGGTAGCAGGATAGGTGGGGGCAACTAATAAAGCATTCAGCATCTTTGCCTTTATTAACATGAGCAAGGAATATTAGAGCAAGACACTTATTAGACCTCAGCTGGAATATTGTGTACAATTGTTGAAGTTGCATCATAGGAAGGATATGAACACATTGGAGAGAGCAGAAGTGATTTACAAGAATGGTTGCAGGGATGAGAAACTTCCATTATTAGAACAGATTGAAGAATTTGGGACTTCTGGGAGAGAGAAGGGCTATTATGAGATCAGATTGAGGTTTTTAAAACCATGAACTGGCTGGATAGAATAGATAGGGAGAAACCATTTCCACCCATAAAAGGAAAAAGAATGAGAGAGCTTAGCTTTGAAGTGATTTGTAAAAAGCTGATATGAGAAAAAAGCTTTTTCACTCAGCAAGTACTCAGGATATAGAATGCACTGCCTTGAAGTGTGATGGAGGCAGGTTCAACTGAATCATTCAAGATGATAGTGGATGATTATTTGGATAGAAATAATGTGCAAAGGTATGGGGATAAAGCAGGAAATTGGCATTGGTTGATCATGCTCATTTGAAGAGCTAATGCAGGCAATGGACTGGATGGCTGTCACACTTCTGTGTTTTTTTTTGCCGCCAATTATCAGTCAAGGCGATGGACATGTTGCTGTCTGGCACTGTGCTATATCAATCTCATGCCTCCAGCATGTACCAACGCCTACGTAGCGAATACACTGAATGTGCCTCAACCAGATGGTTTTGTCTCAGATTTCCAGTCAAATTCAGATGAACTGTCATCATTCCAGGAGTCCTGCCACAGTGAGTCAAGGACAGCATCTGATCTCAGACCAAGTGATCAAACAGCTGATCAGTCACTTAAGACATTCTGTTCCAGGGATTCTGTACCAATTACAGCCTGGGGAATGTGTCATAGTCTGACCAGTCCAAGACCAGTCCAACCTGTCAGTCAAGGAGCTGCATGAAAAAACAGCCAGGGCTGTCCTTCTAAGTCAGTCAGAGCTGGGCCCCAATCAGTCCCTGTGTCTGTTCACTCAAAGTTATACAGTTTATCAGGGGCCACTACAATGGTGGACAAGTTGGGGAAGCAGCTTGCTAACATGCAGAAGGAGCAATAGTTATGATGGGGTGGAACCAGGATAGAATACAATTATACAACGGAAGCCATGGATTACTGTGGGACAAGAGATGGTCAATGGTCACCATCACCCTAGCTTCTCCATAGGGACAGTGTGTCACAATGGTCAGCATGAATAAGATGTAGGGCTAGAGTTCAGGAGACAGCATTGGGATATGATGACATATTGAGAGAGTTGGATGACAACATGTGAAAGCTCAGAACTGATAAGATTTAAATGAGTGAAAGGAAGAAAAGGACAAGAGGTTTTGGGATTAGTCACTGAGACCACAAGGCTGATCCTGTGACTCAGTACATGGTGCACAATCTGCCTTGCCTTCCATCCTCATCTGAGCAATGAATACACAACGGAAATGGAAAATGACTGCCACCAGACATGGAGTTGGCAGAGTCCGTTCAGAAAAAGAGTCTCTCCAGACTTGAAATGTTAACTCTGTTTCTCTCCGCAGATGCGAACTGACATGCTGAGTTTTGCCAGCATCTTCTGTGTTTGGCAGAGTAATTTTTTGTTCTCTTTAATATGTGAGCTCTATTTGTGAGTAATGTGAGCCCTTTCAAGAGGCAATTGCATTAATCAGGCTCTGAGTCATTATTGGTTTAAGATATCTGTACTCTGTAAGTTTCACAAATGAAATGCCTGTAGAGTCTAATTATGTTGAATACAAATCCTGGTCACTAGCAATCTTGACCATGTCATGGGTTATTGCAAATTGAAGATAGCCATCTCTGTGAAGTAGAAGTAATCATCGTTACCTTAAAACGTTGCCAATGGGCCACAATTCACAAAGACATGGTCTCGTATGCTGCACAAGGGCTGATTACCTCTCACTTTGAACTATAAGTATTTGTCAAAGTGCTCACATATGCAATTCTGCTTTTCTCGGATGATATGGGTGAGGGAGGTGGAGGCTTTAAGGTTTCATTAATCCTACCACATTTACAATCTGCTACTTTATTTGTGTGACATGAACTGTGCTGCACACATTGGAATAAGATCCACTCATGTAGAGACATCCTATGGCCCTCCTTGTTGGAATACACCTTGTCTCACTCTGTGGAGAGCTATGCTAAATTGTTATTTGCTGACTGCTCACATTTGTCAGGACTAGCTCTGTTTCTGATATTCTCCACATAGGTTTATTGAGACTGTGATCAATGAATCCAACAACAGCAGGAGTCATCATCGCTATAGCCACAATGCTATGGAAGTGCGGAGAAATTGAGGGCAGATGTGTCAGCAACTCTAGCAGCAAATTCCAGAGGCTGCTGAACAGCCTTTTTCTGATGAGATTACAGTTGAAAGTCCCATCAGGATGTGCAGGTAGAACAGGAGGCTTAGGTTCTATTGTCTTCCAGATAAATGAGGTTCATTTTTCCCACAGACTGCGGAAGTTCCGGGACACTTTCTCAGAACTATGCCAACTGATGGAGTGAAACTTGAGACCTGAAGGAGTGAGAGTCCCAACGGCTATCACGATGGCAGCTAAAGTAATTCTTTAACCATCTAACTGCTTCCAAGGTGCTGTCCAAGGGATTTGTGTGGGATTTTGCAACTGTCCAACAACAAATATATCACAAATGTTTTAGATGTATATGTTTATAGATGTTCTGAGGAAGGGTCACTGGACCTGAAACGTTAACTCTGTTTTTTCCCTTCACAAATGCTGCCAGACATGCTGAGCTTTTCCAGCAACTTTGTTTTTGTTCCTGATTTACAGCTTCGACAGTTCTTTCGGTTTTTAACAAGGCTGTTACTTGTGCAATTTCTGCCAGATCACAACACTCCATTACATTTCCCAAGGTCACAGCTGCAAATTGAGCAGTGTGTTCTGCCAATATAACTGACTTTTCCAGGTGCGAGGCACAATTGATTGTGCACACAACATATTGAGATCACTGTAACATACTGCAGTTGACTTGATCAAGAGAAAAGGCTTTGATTGGATCAATGTATTAATCAGCTGTGACCACTGTACCACATCTTCAAACTCTGTGCCATGTACCTTGGGAGCTTCCTTCATGTCCATATTTTTGAGAACTGCAAGCTCCTCATTTGTTTCAAGGGCTGAATCTATATTGATTGGGAGAGTGGGAGACAAGGGCTGTGTTCTGCAATAATGGCCAATGACTCCATTATGCAACCACCAATTGGGGCTGAGCAAAATTACAATGTAGCCTATTCTTCTACATGTGACATCATGGAGTAGATGATAGGGCTCCTGAAGATAAGGTTTCAGTGCTTGGATCAGTCTGGGAGTTGGGGAGCTGTGCAATATACCCCAAGCAGCGTGTGCTGCATAATCCATGTATGCCACATTCTGCATTAATGATGCAGGCAAAGAGGGGATGAAATGGATGCTGACAGGCTGGGAGAGTGGAAGCACCTTTCAGAGAGAAAGGTGAGGACATTGAGCAGGAAGAACATCACTTTCATGATAGAGTGGTGCAGTGTCGGAAGAAACAAGCTGGACAGGATTTAATCGACACTTGCTTCCTGTAGATCTGAATTGGGTGAAGCGATCATTTCTCGATCATAGATTTTCTTAGTTGTTCGAAGGCAAGCAGCCAATGTGTTTTCGTAGAAGGAAATGCAGCTTTTTTTTTGTTTTTTCTGTTGTTAAATAAAAGTTAACATTTTCAATATTGTCCACGCCAAAGAACAAGTAGGCTGAGTATCTTGATTCTTGAACCTACAGTTACATCAACAGTCAATCAGACAGGTCGGGATATAAAGTAGTAATATGTTTATGAATGTGAAATCCTATTTGCAGTGAAATGCCACCTATGCCACTATGTGCCTTCAGAAGCTTCCCTTTCTCACGTCCTCCTCACAGTGTGCACTGTGAAGAGTCTGTATTCTGTGCAGCTAAAGACAAACTCTCCAGGTACTTTTTAATGATTATAGCAATAGCAAACTTGCATTTTCCAGGTTTTAGTCCAAAAAGGTGCTCAAAATTGCAAATGTCATCGTGTTAATTAGAATAAAAATCAGTAGAAAATATATGGAGGAAGCAAAATTCTTAGAGTATACTAAGATATTCACCCAGTGTATAACAAGCTGAAACACAGGACAGCTGGAGGGTTACTTTTCGGATTTGAAGCTAGGCAAATGGAATGTGCATCATTGATCAGTGATATTTGGTGGTGGTGATCAAAATTCAGCTAGTATTAGTTTAAAAATGGAAAAGGATAAAGATAGACCAAGGGTAAAGGGATTAAAATAGGTTAAGTTAGTTTTACTGAGCTGATTTTATGATTCTGCAAAAATAGATTTTAAAAAACAGATACTTCAAGGTAAAGGTAGGGAGGCAATGGCCTCACAGTATTGTTACTGGACTGTTAATCCAGAGACCCAGGTATTGTTTTGCAAACCTGGGTTCGAATCCTGCCATCACAAATAGTGGAATTTAAATTCAATTTAAAAAATACTGGAATTGAGTGTCGAAGGATGACAATGGGTTGGTTGTCAGGACAAACCCATCTGGTTCATTAATGTCCTCTAAGAAAGAAAACTGCCATCCTTACCTGGTCTGACATACACGTGATTCTAGACCCACAATAATTTGGTTAACTCTTAACTGCACTCTGGGCAATAAGGGATGGACCATAAATGCTGGCCTAGTCAGTGACACCTCATCTAAGGTGGGTATTGAACAGAATTGCACCATTAAAAAGCAAAACCGCTATCAATTCCCAACTCACCGCTGCATAGCAACAATCCCACCACGCCGTTTGTGAAATCATGAAAGATGCTGGAAGATGCCCCTGACATTGAGACAGGCCTTGCTGGATTGCTCATCTGATTCTGCCATAAATCATGCCATAGCCCATGTCACTCAGACTCCTATAACCTCTGTCTCCTTAGAAGCTGCCAGACCTATTGAGTTTCACAAATACTTTGTGTTTTCATTTCTTACTTCTTTGATGTGTATTTTACAATGGGCTGATCATCAATGAATATCCAGGCTAGGTAATCTGAAAGGAGAAAAAAAACTTCACAGACTCATCTAAAAATAATCAAGTTCAGGTCAATGAGATGTAGATTAATTGACATCCTTTCCATGCATTTTTATATCATTAATTACATTTCAAACTGTTAAATGACATCCTGCCAAATGCCTTTTTTTAATTGTGCTTCAGGCATTTTGAAACTACTGAGTGAAGGGTTTTGATTATGGAATTAAATTCTCACATAGTTCTTTTCTTGATCTTACTACAGAATATAGTCCATACAAAAATTATCACGAACAAACTTCTTCCTCTAGGCTTTTTTTTTGCTGCTGATCTGCTCACACGTTATCAGCCTTTTGGAAAATTATCTAAAGGTATGTGATTGTGCGTGCAGCAAATGTGAAAAGTCTTCAATTTGACAAAGGTCAAGATGACAGCCATAGAAGCAAATTATAGTGTTATCAGGTTACAGCTTCTTAATTGACAAATTATCCTCTTCCATTCAGGCAGTTAAATAGCCTCAAAAATCCAGCAGCTTGATTGTCAGATTGTGAGCTAGAATGGTGACAATTGTGGTAAATATTCACTTTTCTCTTTTGCAGGACTCAGAATTGGTACTCCCCACAGCAGCCAGTGTTGGTCTTGACTGCCTCAGGGTAAATCCAAGCTGCAGTAGAGAATTAATTAGGCTTTAGGATATTATTTGCATGTGCATCAGGCATGTGCAAAGGATGCTTTTTTGTCCTTCTCTAATTTGGTGGCAGCACACATTCTGGTCATAAATGCGCACATATCCTATGATCACCATTTTGGAGACTTAGGGGATCACATAGGCAAAATGTTTAGGATGCTGATGGCCTAGTGGTGTTATCGCTGGACTGTTAATCCAGAGACCCAGATAATGTTCTGGGGACCAGGGTTCAAATCCTGCCACGGTAGATGGTGGAATTTGAATTCAATAAATATCAGGAATTAAGAATCTGGTAATGACCATGAATCCATTGTTGAAAAAACTCACCTGGTTTACTAATGTCATTTAGGGAAGGAAACTGCCATCCTTGAAGGGTCTAGGCCCGAAACGTCAAGCTTTGCTGCTTGGCCTGCTGTGTTCATCCAGCCCCACACCTTGTTAACTGTCATCCTTACATGGTTTAGCCTACATGTGACTCCAGACCCACAGCAATGTGGTTGACTCTTAACTGCCCCCTGGGCAATTAGATTTAGGCAATAAATGCTGCCTGGCCAGCGACACTCCTCATCTTGTGAATAGATGAAGGACCATCTAAAGGATTGATACAGAATGTTAAACTCCTTATACTGGCCAGCCACAAAATTAAAGCTCAGTGTAAAGTATCCCTTAAGTGATCATTAATTGGCCATTGAAGGACCTCAGTTGAGGCAAGACTGGGTCAACTAGCCTTGGCCTCACCAGGCCACTGTAAAATTATGGAGAGTTTGGAGTGGTGAGGAGCTGGTGAGAAGGCCGTATGAAGATATTTATGGGCAACATCCCACCAGCATCTGCAAAGCTGCCAGTTGTGACCATAAAATTCCACCTCTAGTTCCTGAAAAATAAACGTTTCACTACCAAATTTCTAAATTATCCACATCTTATACAGAAAATAAACAGAAAATATCAACGGTTATTATATTGTTTTGTATCACAGAACATATGCACCCTGAAGATGCAATTTAGTTACTTCATTTGAAATTCAGATACAATTTTTAACTATCATGATGTATATTCTGGTTGAATCTGACATATCACGTTTCATTTTAACAGGAGGTGACATTGGTCACAAAGTTGCTGAAGAAACTCAGTTTGAGAATTCAGCAGCTCGTACAACATTAACAAGATATACAAAAAGTAATGGCTTAATGCCTGAGGAAAGCTGCTGGCTGCCATTGACAGTCCTGTAATCTGTGAGTAACAGATCACTCAAATTTTGCAGGAGAGCTGGTATCGTGATACCCCCTATCTGGGAATGATTATTAAGTGGACCCAAAGGCAATTTTTGAAGCTGAACCACCATATCATTCAACAGTGTACAACTTCCATTTCTTATTCAACACTTATCATCATTTCAGTTGTTCAAAATTTTCCCTTAGTAGCATTTACCATGTATTTTACAGCTTATGTACTTCTTTAAATTAGGATTTAAAATGGATACCATGTAATAGTATGCTCTTGACTTAATAAAGGTTTTGTGCAACATGCATTCTTATTGGAATTCCAGTTGGATGTCAGTTTTCAAAGATTTTCTGTATAACTTTTCTATCAGAGATACACTTATAGTTGGTTCTTCTTGTTAAACTTTATCCTGCTACAAACCATATATGAAAGTCTGAATTGATTAGCATTTTTGTCATTTCATCTGTTCTTCAACATTATAATACATTTTTTAGTTCTTTGGCGTTCCAACAGCGTCTTAGTTAATTCAAAATGTTAACTCTGCTTCTTTCTCCATAGATCTTGCCTTACCTGCTAAGGTCTTTTCCCCCTGAAACTTCTGCTATTCTTTTCAGATTTGCAGAATTATTTGCAGTATTATTCCATAATTTTCGGATTTGATTCATTACCATATCTATTGAAGGAATGACTATCATGAAGGACCTTTGCTGTTCTCTCCTTCACATTGTTTGCTAACATTGCTTTCCACTTCCGAAGATTCACGCTCAACTCAAAATGGTAACTCTTTTCCTCGCTTGACAGATGCTGTCAGACCTGCTGAGGTTTTTAAGCATCTGTTGTTTATATTTGACTTCTGTCAGTCTTGCTTTCTTACCTTATTTCAAATTATTTGGGAATCAGCTTCATCTCATTCAACTTCTTGCATCAGCCAAGATGGTTTATTGCATGGTGTTGCAGCAAATCTCCTCTGCTTAATTCTCAACATAAATTTGACTTAAGAGGTAATTGTTAACACAGAAAAAAGAACATATGTTTGTATAATGCTTCACATGACTCATGATGTCCTAAAGTGTGTCCTACAAAAAATGATGGAAATCATATCCCTCACTGATAGGTCCCACAATGAGCAGTGACAAAAATGGCCAGATATTTTTGTTTTGTAGAGTTTGTTGATGAATAAACATTGCCCAGAGCAGAAGGACTTCCCTGTATTTCTTCAAATAGCTTAAGATATTGTTTTGCATTCATCTGCAAGGTCAGATGTGACCTTGTTTTATGGTCTGATTCGAAAGAAAGCATTTCTCAAAGTATTGTGATAAACTAGCTGGCTTAAGGTTACTAAAATATCACTGGCGCATGTCAAAAAACTATCTTGAAAATTGTACAAGAACAACAAAATAGCTGCCAGCTTCTATCATGCTACTTGAAGTTTATAAACAGATGCGTCATTTCCTAAAAATAAGAGCCGATTGTCATGAAAATGGCATAAATTAATCAATAATTGAGACAATTTCTATCCCCAGTACCTTAGCCTTTGCAAATTCAGAATCAGACAACAAACGCAATGATAGCTGGAAAATTGATCATAGAATGGTTCTATCCATCTATGAATGGGTGTTTTGTCGCACTTTCTAAAGGTGTCCCAATTTATTCTCTTTTTAAAGAAATATAGATGTAAATTTGAATTCATTTTGGGCCACAGCAAAATAAAGCATTGCACAATTGCAAGTTCGTAGCCTGTTTCATTCCCGACATAATTTGTTTTTTAAATCCTACAAAAGAATAAAATGTGAGACTAATTGGTTCATGTCCATCCAAGATTAATTTATACCTTGAAATAATGGCAGGATGTCTCAGATGAAAGGCTAGTAACAAGCCATGTCTAACTAAAAGAAAGGCCTGAAGGAGATTAATTGCTGTAAATAATGAGGTTTATATTCAACTAAGATGGTAACTCAAAACACATGAAAATAATGTTTGAATGAGCTAGTTCAATCTCTTCTACTTGTTGACTTTTAGAATTCAATATTTATTCAGGTGGGTTTGTAGGTGTAGGAGCCATGATGCACAATCATCCTACCCCTGGTCCCACTTAGACAACCAGCATGCAAACCTTTTGAAGTCTCCTCTGTTAAAGGCAACTGCTCTGCCCAAGATCACAAGAAATTATGGAGAGTTATGTTAAGAAAGGGGAGTTTAAAACTAGAGGGCATAGGTTTAAGGTGAGAGCGGAAAGAATTAAAAGGGATTTTTGGGGCAACTTTTTCAAACATAGGGTGGTGTATAATGGAACAAGTTGCCAGAGGAAGTGGTAGAGGCGAGGACTATTACAACATTTAAAAGACATTAATACAGGTACATTGACAGGAAAGATAGAGGGGTATGTGGATCAAACACAGGCAAACAGGACTAGTTCAGTTTAAGAAACTAGGTCAGCATGGACGAGTTGGGCCAAAGGGTCTGTTTCCATATTGCATGATTCTATGATTTTATGACTTTATGAGTCGATGTATCTGTTTGTAGAGAAGCAAAGTCAATGTTTTGAGGCCAATAACTCTTCCTATTTCTATGCTCACTAGCACTAGAACTGGAAGCAATCCTGAGATTACTGTTTAGAAAGCTCTTCTTTTCAATCTTTTTCCTAGCTCCATGAAATCTGTTATCAGGACCTTTCCCCGACTTCCTACTTAAGTCATTGTTAGTGACATGGACCACAATCTCTGGCTGTTCGGCCTCCAGAGAAGAATGTCCTGCAACCACTTTGTGACATCATTTACCCTGACAGTAGAGAGGCAACATACATCCTGGAATCACACCAATGGCAACACGAAGAGTTGTCTACTTCCCTAACTAATAAATCCCTTATCAAAACTGCTGTTCTCCTCTTCTGCTTTCCTTCCTGTACATCTGAGCTATCTAGGGTGTCACAAACTTGACTCTGTTTGCAGTCTTCTAAGGAGCAAAAGCCCTCACCAATAATTCAAATCTGGAAGCCAATTAATGAGTGGAAACTCAAGGGCTCACTTAAAAGCTTGCTTAATTCTGTTAGCCTGCTTGGCACTCATACATTCTCTTTCTGCTTCCATGCTTGTAACCTGTCACATGATCAGCTCTCTGGATGTGCCAACCACTTAGCTCTTAGCCTTATGGATCTATGACAATGATTCTTGCCACCACTCAAACTCCAAAACCTGGAAATCAAGATTCCGCAGCCAATCACACTTCTTGCATGTGATCCTCTAAGTTACAGACAGCATCTGTGACTTCCCGTATACATTGCATGTTTTTGCTGGCACCTTACGGACTGACACTTTCAAAGCGGAAAAAATTATATACTTCAAATACCAGAAGTTTACTCTATTATCGTGATGTCCACAATGTCCAAGCAGTCAGGTGAGGGTGCAAATGAGAAGGCCCTCTGCCAGTAAGTTTCAGTTACGGCAATGTTCATTATTTTTTCAGTGATTTATGCTCTAAGTAAAGTATAACAGTGATGTGTATACCTCCTGCATTATGTTTCTATTGCTTAATGTGTGTTTTTACACTGATTATGTGGACCTCTTGATCAACCGGAATATTTGATCAACTAATACATTCCTAGTCCCACAGGTGCTGATTAATAAAATATTTGGTCTAGTATTAGTATAAATAATCCAAATTTATTTTATTAACATTGGAATTCGCTCTAATAAGCTTATTACTATTGATAAAATGTACTGGTACTATTAAATTCAACCAATTTTCAACACACATTATGACCTGCAATAAATTTTATTTAAAGCACCTTTTTCCCGCACGCGAAGAGTTCCCATGTGAACCTAATTCCATAACCCTCTTAACATTATGAAGGGAATAGATAAGATAAAAGCAGGAAGGTTGTTTCCACTGGCGGTTGAAACGAACAACCAGGGGCGTAGCCTCAAAATAAGGGGGAGCAGATTTAGGACTGACTTGAGGAGAAACACCTTCACCCAAAGGGTCTGAACCTGTGGAATTCCCTGCTACTTCATTGAATGCTTTTAAGGCAAAGATAGACAGATTTTTCAACAGTAAAGGAATTATGTTGAGCAGATAGGTATGTGGAACTGAGTCCACAAAAAGATCCACCATGATCTTATTGACTGACGAAACAGACTTGACTTACCAGATAGCCTACTCCTGCTCCTATTTCTTATATTCTTATGTTTATGTTCTTAACTTGCTATTCACTCACTATGTGTCTTAGTCAAGTGCATTCTCCCAACCATGTACCTCTCGTGACTGCAGTTTGAAAAAAACAATCTCTTCTTTAGAGCTTCTCATGAGACTCCAGCTCGTTTAGCTCCCTACGACAGGATTTAACTTCAATTGAGCAAACCATTTTCAGTGGATTGACAAATAATTGCCATAACAAGCAGGCCCATATTTAACAGGGCAACATAACTTATTGAAGTTATTATTCTATGTCAGTCCCTGATCTTTAATCTGTATTTTAACCTGGAAAGGACTTACCAGAACATCCCCAGTGAACTTTCCACATCGAAAAGATGGAGTAGAACTAGAAAAGTTTCAGAAAACATTTACTAGGATGTTGCTAGGTTTGGAGGGTTTGAGCCACAGGGAGAGACTGAATAGGCTTGGGTTATTTTCCCTGGATCATTGGAGGCTGAGAAGTAACCTTACAGAGATTTAAAAAATCATGAGGGGCATGAAAAGAGTGATTGGCAAATGTCTTTTTCCCTGAGTAGGGGAGTCCAAAACTAGAGGGCATTGATTTAAGTTGAGAGTGGGTAAGATTTAAAAGAGACCATACAGGCAGAGGGTAGTGCATGAATGGAATGAGCAGCCAGAGAAGGTGGTGGAGGTTGGTACAATTACAACATTTAAAAAGTATCTGGATGGGTACATGAATAGGAAGGATTTAGAGAGGTATAGGCCAAGTGCTGGAAAATTGGACTGGATTAATTTGGGATATCTGGTCAGCATGAACGAGTTGAACTGAAGGATCTGTTTCTGTGCTGTACATCTATATGACTCTATGACTTTAAATATCATTACACAAAAACACATGTCTTCTTCAGTTTCCTCTCCATTTCTTCCTTTTTCATTCCAGGAGGCCAGACAACTGCTTGAAGATAGCTCTAATGTCACTAATAACTCTCTGATAATTCACCAAAGGGCATAGCCTTTGTATGATCCTAGAAAATTAAATGATGGTGTTCAACATGATTAGACACAGTCCTAGTCAAACCTAATTCTACCTTTACTCAGATAACAAGCATGGGGCTGGATGAACACAGCAGGTCAAGCAGCATCATAGGAGCAGGAAAACTTGACGTTTCGGGCCTAAACCCTTCAT
>JAHRHZ010000013.1:6592537-6632645 GCA_024137785.1 Ginglymostoma cirratum
TCAGAAAAATCTGATTTTTCTGATGAAGGGTTTAGGCCCGAAACGTCAAGTTTTCCTGCTCCTATGATGCTGCTTGACCTGCTGTGTTCATCCAGCCCCATGCTTGTTATCTCGGATTCTCCAGCATCTGCAGTACCTTTTACCTCTACCTTTACTCAGTTTGAATTTTTATTTCATACGTTTAACAGTGTGCAGATTATAATTGTGATTGATCTTCTCCTCACAAGTCCATGAAACTGCACAAATTGTTGCATTCATGTTATTTCCCCATCAGAATCACCTAATTATTTACTTTCCTTCAGCTAGACTCATCAGATAATTTGGAGGATGCTAAATACCCTCCTCATCAGGCAGTGAATGTAAAATATTTAAATATTTATAAGGCAAAGGTAGATAGATTCTTGATTACCAAGGGAATGAAAAATTATTGAGGGTATGCAGGAATGTCAAGTTGAAGTTAAAATAAGATCATCCATGATCTTATTGAATGGCGGAGCAGGTTTGAAGGGCTGAGTGGCCTATTCTTCTTCTGTGTTTGTAAGAGATCATGTAATTATCTATTGATTTGTTATGTCTCAATTATAACTACAATAAAACCTCCATAATTTTCAAAGATAATTGAGAGAAGCATCAATGATATATGATTTACATGTTAGATGTCACTGCATTTTATTCATAATTACCATTAAATATTTAACATATTTATCTGTGCCACGGTTGTTCCACTCTATGTATGATCTACTCAATGGAACTGCTGTTAGCAAGATGTTTGTTGATTTTCATTATGTAAACAACAGTAAATTTGACATCATATTGAAAATATCTATTTCTATGATGATTTCAAACTGAAGTGATACTAATTCTGTGACTTGGATTTTCATGGAGTCGGGCAGAATATGAAAGTATGAAAATGTCAGCCAGGATCTGATTCTGGATAACTAATCTCATTCCTGGGGTTTCTGATTTTCAACAGAGTATGGGGTGATTCGGATCATGAGCCCTCACCCAGCAGGGACATTGGTGGCACCTTACTGTTGACTGGTCAGGCTATTCTGTTTGTAATAAGCCAGTTCATGTCAACATTCTTGCTGTTGATTAGTCATCGTAGAATGGAGGGTGTGGTGTTTCTTGAATAAGGTTAGCCAAATGTCACTAACAAGATGAACTCTTTCTAGGGAGTTCATAGCCTCCCCAACACATCTTATGTGCCAGTGTGTGCTGAATCAGATTTATTAAAACTTGGACCATTCAGTGAGGTGGCTATTAGCATCTTGCCCAGATTCCTATCTTTCACTTTATGTTCACTGGTTCTAGTCATTTCTCAGAAGAGAGGTTAAATATGCCACCCAAAGCATTACAGCCTATCGGTTTTTCCAAGGAGCTCTTTTCAGTAACAACAGTTCTGTTAGAGAAAAATTTTAAAGAATGAAGAACAACTTAATCTTATTCAATGTTTGTTCTATAATATGTTTACAGGGTCGTATTTTAGGCCTTCAACAGCTTTATAAACTGAATGCTACATTTATATCTAGCACAAATAATGCACAGACATTTTTAAGGAACACTTCTTAATGTAATAAAGTTTACAGAATCACATCCCTTCCTGCTGTAGGTTCATCCTCTGATCTGTGGGTCAAAGATCATGGCCCTAAGTGGAATTACAGGCTGTCTGACTTTGATAACCAGTGGGAAATGTTGGAAGCAAACCACATTACTCTTAAGACCTTTCCTATTTTGCTACTTCATTAGGAAGCCACTAATCTCTTTACTCAATGAGATAGATAAGATTTTGCTAATACACCCGACAGTCAGAGTTCAATCAAACTCCAATCTTTGATGCTTAACTTCCAGAAGTTTCTGGCTGTTCTTCAGAGAATTTTATCTCAAATTCCTTGCTTACTTTCTCCAATACTCATCATGATGGGAAACTTATTGCTGCAGCTTACTGCAGATAACAAATCCCATTGCCTAGACAGGGTTGATCACACTAGCTTGCTTCTGATAAACAACAGTTTGAAAGTATTTAACTATTTTATCACCAGACAGAGTGTTCCTTCTAAGAACATTCTACTTGTAGCAAAGCTTAAAAATTCTGCACTTTGAGTTGCACAGAAAGTTGTCCCATAATTCTATTTTTGAAATGTTGAAAGAAAACTGTCATTCAACTTGGAGAGATTTTGGTAAAATATATTTATAACACACTGAATCCAGTTTCTCTGCTTAAAAACTGTAAGTCGCACGCAAGGGAAACATTTCATCGTGTCCATATTTTGATTATTTGTCAGTGTGGAGCGAGGCCAGTCTCGGAGGTGTGTGGTGGGGTATCATGTTCCTGTAGCTTTCCTTGATTCTTTCCAAGCCTCTTTGACAACAATTATCTACCACTCCACGGCAGTATTGTGATACCTACAACGTACAATTATTCTGATAACATTGTCTGGCTCAAGCTGCTCCTGAAGTTATGCAGACAGCCAAAACATTATTGTGGGAAGTCTTTTCTTGTGGAATTTAGGAGTTCTACAGAATTATTCACGGACATATTTATAATATATTTTGTAGGAATCCAATATTGAACTCTCTCTTCTTCCTTGAACAAATGTTCGTGGCAATGAGGCGAACAGCGGTGAAAAACATCCCCCATCACAAGTAAAACTTTGAAGAGTGTTGTGTGTGAAAGGGAACAATGCCTCATCATGTGCCATCACAATGGACTGAACTGAATTGAATTACAGGTTGACTGATATAGGTCTGGGATGAAAATGGGGTGGAACTCAGTAGCCACTTCTTTTTTGATACGATGTGTCAATTACTTAGCCAACACGGCACCTTCACCAAGTGATGGATGGGAAAGAGCAGACTATAGGACTCCTGAAGGTGTAGTTCCACTACTCGGGGAGCTCTGGGGGGGGGCACCGTCCAGTATAATCTGGTCAGAGTATGCCACATCATCCTGGTGAGACATGCTTTGAAGTTTGAAGCAGGCAACAATGTGATGAGAAAACTGGAAAAATGGGAGCAGCCTTCTGAGGAGAAGAAGGATGGGGTCATTGAGGAGCTTTATGAAAGAGCTCAGTTGCATCAGGCATTGCAAGCCCAACAGGACCTGATCGAGACGTAGCAGATGAAAGCTGGATGCAGCAGACAATCATGCGATGTAAATGGTTATCTTGCCAGAATTTAGTTTGCACTGTGGGAGAAAACTGCAGCCTGAAATCATTTTGTTTGTGTTTGCTTTTTCTGTCTGTAAATAAAAGCTCATGCCTGGAATTGTCCAATTGCTTACTTGTATATGATGTTCCCTAAGTGGACAATGACAAGATGTAGGTCTCCAGCGGCCACTTGGGACAGAGCAGTGGTGACATAGAGAGAGTGCTTATACAGGTAGGCCTTGTGGCCTGTCAATGAAACTACGACTAGGGTGAGAAAATGAGGCTGTATGTATGAGGGAGTGTCAGGCATGTCAGCTACGTGCTGTGAGCAGCATGGCTTAGTGGCTGTTACACCATTATGGTGCCAGTGAGGGGATTGCCACACTGCCAGCTCTTTTCCAGGTTCTCAGCAACTATTTAAAGATGGAGTGGACATCAGAGATGTTCAGTAGATATCTTCTGAGTTGGTGCAATGTTCCAAGAAAATGTGTAGCAAAATGGAGCTAGAATTAGGCAAGAAGCATTGCACAGAGATGGGCTATGTCATTAATAAGTTTGGTAAAATACAGTGAGAGATTTTACTAAGCATCAGAGTGAAAAGCCTCCAAAAATTTCAATGCAATTGACATTTAGCCAATAAGGCTCCACTAATAAAGCTGGGCCTCCTCCAGTGTCACAACGATGCCACCCGGAAACTGGAGGAGCACCACCTCATATTCCGCCTTGGGAACCTATAACCCAATGGTCTCAATGTGGACTTTAGTAGTTTCAAAATCTCCCCACCCCAGCCTCATCCCATGACCAACTCTCTGTTTCATTCCCCCCCCCCAAGACCTATTCGTCTTCTCTCCTACCTATCTGCTCCTCCCACCTCACTGACCAGTTCCCCCCACTGCCTACCTGCACTCACCTATCGCCATCCCACCTACCTTCCCCGTCCCACCCTTCCTCTCGTTATTTATTTCAGAGCTCCCTTTCTCCTCCCCCATTTCTGAAGAAGGGCCCTGACCCGAAATGTCAGCTTTCCTGCTCCTCTGATGCTGCCTGGCCTGCTGTGTTTCTCCAGCTCCATACTGTGTTATCTGTGATCTGTATGTCCTTGTTTGCTATAATCTGCCTGTAATGCTTGCAAGACAAAGCTTTTCACTGTACCTAGGTACATGTGACTACAACAAATCAAATAAAATCAAATCAAATAAGAATGTTTTGAATGAACTGTAAAGTGTTCCATTGTCACATGACTGCTGGTCACATTTCCAAATTTAAAAATGGCAAAACCTTGCTGTCAATTAGCACCAAACCACTCCCTTTTAATAATGTGCTATTTTGTAACTGCAGAAGGGAATTCTGATAACAGAAAAAATACATTTTGCACCTGAGTGATAAATACTTTCTTATTTTTAACTCAAACTAACCACACTTTGTAATGTCCAGCATGGAGCGAATAATAGACCAAAATACTGCAGATGCTGAAAATAGGGCACAATTCTACTTGTTCAACGGACTTCTCTTTAGATATTTTCAAGAGCTACTTTCTCGTTATGTTATATTTTCAAGGACTGTTTTTTAGTTTATAATGACTCCCTTTCATTCTCATTAGCTCCTTTATTCAGTGATACAGTCACTGGTAATATTGTGCTAAATTTTCCCAGGCCTTGAACAACACAGGCAATGGAAAAACTATTGTGCAAATACAGCAAGAATGGAAAAATTAGACTCTCTGTATCAAGAAAAGAACTTTACCTATAAGATTCCACCATCTAGATAAGAAAGTCACTAATCAGTGATGATTGGCCTATTTGGATGAATGAACATTTCATTATTATCTAGCCTTACCTTTTTTTTGGATAAGCATAGAATCCCTACATTGTAGAAACAGGCCCTTCAGCCCAACATGTCCACACTGACCCACACAGCATCCCACCCAGAACACTAGGGGCAATTTAGCATGGCCAATCCACCTAGCCTACACATTTTTGGACTGTGGGAGGAAACCCATGCAGATACGGGGATAATGTGCAAACTCCATACAGACAGTCACCCAAGGGCAGAATCGAACCCAGGTCCCTGGTGCTGTGAGGCAACAGCGCTAACCACTGAGCCACTGTGCCGCCCTTGTTTAGATGTAGCTTGATATTTTCCCAAGCAGTAGAGTGAAATGAGGTGGTGACAATTCCTGAAATGAAAGTCTGAAATGAAAGTATCTGTTAGCTCTAGCTTGCTCCTTCAGGCGTCCATCTTAGCCATGTTTCCCAGTAGCTCAGAGCACGCTCCATTGAAAGTAACTTGCTAGATCATTTAGTCAAGGAGTTTGGTACCAGTTACTCACTAGCCTCACACTTCATCATGACGCATCACTGACTCATTTACAATATTAGTGCACCACTTCAATACTGCACTTAGGAGCTCACCAACACCTTCTGTCATGTCACTTTGCATGCAAGGACAGGAAATTATGACTAAGAACAGCATGTATCTCAGGGATCTTAGCCTGCTCATTCTGCATCTGCATAGATATTCATAGTGTCTTTCCATTGCCTTTTAACACAAATGATCTCTTCCTGCGTCCCCTCAACACCCCCAATCTCTACAATCTCTTCCAGTACTACAACCATCCAAGTTATCATTGAACTTTTAATTCTGATCTCATCAGCATAACTGATTTTGATCACTCCATAGTTGGTGGTCTTGCTTTTAGTTGTATAGACGCTAATTCTGGAATATCCTCCCAAAACCTATCCACTGCCCGTTCTTCATTGAAGACATTCTTTAAAACCAACCTCTTTGATAAAGATTTTGGCTATCTGTTTCCTTATAGACTATGTGATTCAATGTCTCGTTTTGTTTTCTCACATTCCTATGTCAACCATGAATTTTATGATGTTAAATACTTTCTAGATATATATTGGTATTGTTAAATTTAACGGAAGGGAGTTGACATTCTGTTTTAGTGACATGATCCTTATTTGACATTATTGACGTCAGGGTTATTGCTGGTTAACTCTTCTGCAGAAAAAAAGTGAATTATGATCTATTTAAATAAGGGGATTTTCTTTACATAGTATTAATCTTACACTATTTTAATGAGAAAGAAGGATTAATTTAGCATTAATTATAGTCTTTGTCAAATGGTTGTGATATTACACTTTCCACTGTAAATCTAATCTTTCCGGTGGTGAACTGCAATGCAGAGCTATAATTGCTACTTAGTTTATGTGCTAAGTGATGGTGGGCTGAGGGTCAGCGGGGAGAGAGAGGCCAACACTCACATTTGACTTGACAAGAATATATTTTTGTTTATTACTTCCTGGACATTATGCACCATCTTAGGTGAAACACAGCAAAATAATCGTGGCCTGGAGAATCTCGCGCCATTCCCTAAATAGACAAGTTTTCCTTCATTAATTACAATAGAAAGAAAAATCTAATGAGTCCTGTTTTGGGTGTTTGTTCATTCTCAACAGACTTTCCATCAGTTCTCTAGTTAGGTGATAATGATAAAATCCATAGTCTTTGACTTTTTTTTTAATCATGTGCTGTTGAGAATTATAAGCCAATATGATCCACGTCTTAGAGTTCTAGGCCCGAAACGTCAGCCTTCCTGCTCCTCTGATGCTGCTTGGCCTGTTGTGTTCATCCAGCTCTACAACTTATTATCACTCATGATCCACGTTTTCTTCTCTTTGGAGAAATCAATGAGTTTCTGACAATTACAGGGAATGTAAGTCACATTAGAAAAGCAATTTGTTAGTAGAGGAACAATAACATCCGGAATTCAACCAGCATGAAAGTGGTTGAGAAACATCTTACCCCAATCATAGGTTGCATTGTACGAGGATAAATTGCAAAGACTTGTCAGAAGAGCAGAGCACATTGAGGTTAAAGCTTAATAGAAGATCACTGACAAAAAAAAGATCAGTTAGATAATGAAACTAGCCTTTGATTCTCATCAACTCTGCCTGTGGCTTTTAATGTAGTGTAAGCTATAAATTCTTATGCCACACGGTCCTTCCATGGAATCGTGGACTACAATAACATTGCACAGTGAACCATGACTATCCTTATTCAAGAAGTGAATGATGCACTGATCCAGCTGGATGACCACTTTTATACATTTCCATAGATGTGTGGAGAAAGAATTAACCATAATGAAATTAGTGCCCAACTGCGGAACTTCCTGTACTGTAGGAGATCTGTGTCAATACAAACATAAAAAAGTCATGAATTCCCACATTGCTGTTCCCTCAATATCCTGATAAGATATATATTTTGGCCCTACTCACAATATGGGTAACACTGACAAGGCCGTCGTGTATCGGCCAGATTTGGTAATGACAGCAGATAATAGGAACTGCAGATGCTGGAGAATCCGAGATAACAAGGCGTAGAGCTGGATGAACACAGCAGGCCAAGCAGCATTATAGGAGCAGGAAATCTTGACGTTTCGGGCCTAGACCTTTCATCAGATGATGCTTTGTTCATCCAGCTCTACGTCTTGTTATCTTGGTAATGACAGCGTTGCCTTTCCCCAAAGTGTTTATTACAAACAATTTCATTGCGACTTTATCTGACATTTCCAGATTTCTAAAACTAAACTCAAAGATTGGGAATTAAACTCCTGTGTTCTTAGAGTTGCTAATCGAGTTACTTAGCCAGAACTTTACAGTGGACTGTTCATAATTGCTTCACATCCAGCTAAGATGTTAACTTATCAGTCTAGTCAGCCAGCAAGAGGCGACCATGATATTATTCATTTGTACAGTAGTTATCCCAACATCCTGGCCCACATTCAGCGCTCAGCTAACATCAGCAAAATATATTAACTGTTTATTTATCTCATTGTTTATGTACAAATGTGCTGCCTATATACCTACGTTGACCACATTTCTAAAGTATTCAGTTGTCCAGCTTTCTGTGTTTTGGTTTACGTAATTAGATGACTATTTTTAGGTCTGGTTTCTGCAGAAAATAATGAAATATGAACCTATAGACAATGATACCTAATAGTCACAGTTGTAAACTTAGAAAACACAAACGCACATATTCCTGCAGAAAGAAGCTTTCGGATCTTATATAGTAAATTGATGTTCAAACAGTTCAGAAATTAGCCTACAGAAAATGAAATGTATGAAACGTCATATTCTGTATAATTCAGGGCAGTCTAGTGTGAAACCCATAGATGACCAGTTCCACAATATTACTATGGATTAAATAGTTCATGGCAGGGCCACAGTAAGAGACTTGCAGATATTTTCTAATCAACCTGCTCAGAGATGTTAGGACATGTCACAGGAACAGGTGGAACTTGAACCTAGGCTTCCAAACTCAGAGATGGGGACGCTAACGCTGCATTAAAAATTCTTCAGTAAAGCATTTGCGGCTACTTTCTAATTTGATTTTGATTTGACTTGATTTAATTTGATTTTCTATTGTCACGTGTACCGAGATATAGTGAAAAGTATTGTTTTGCATGCTAACATTTTACATAAGTATATCAGGGTAATAGAACAGAATGCAGAATGTGGTGTTACAGCTACAGAAAAGGTGCACAGAAAGATCAACATGAGGGGTTCATTTATAAGTCTGATAACAGAGGGGGGTGGGGGATGTTGTGCTTAAATCTGTTGGCATGTATTTTCAAACTTTTGTATCTTCTGCCTGATGGAAGAGGGTGAAAGAGAGTATAATTGAGGTGGGAAGAATCTTTCATGATGTTGGCTTCTTTCGCGAGGCAGCAGGAAGTGTAGACGGACTCAATGGAAGGAAGGCTGATTTGTGTGATGGACAGGGCTGTGATCACAGATCTCTATAATTTCTTGTGGTGTTGGGCAGACCAATTGCCATACCAAGCTGTGATGCACCTGGATAGGGTACTTTCTAAAAAAATTAATAAGAGTCATTGAAGACATGCCAAATTTCTGTAGCTGTCTGAGGGAGTGGGGGCATTAGTATGTTTTCTTGACTTTAGCGTCAATGTGGAGGGACCAGGATAGATTGTTGGTGATATTTACTCCAAGGAACTTGAAGCTCTCAATCACTTCCAATTCAGCAACATTGATACAGACAGGGGCATATCCTCCACTCCATTGAACATGTTCAGAAATGTTATTACACACCTCTGGAGCAGTTTGGTCTTGAACCCAGGCCTCCTGATCCAGATGTAGGGATACTACCATTGTACCACAAAGATTCCTCAGTAAAACTCTTGCACCAGTCTTTCTTTATTCAGGAAGAGGAAGAGGACATCACTGGCTAGTTTATTGTTGATCCTTAAATGCCCAGAGTCAACCACATTGTGGGTCTGGAGTCACACGTAGGCCAGACCAGGAAAGGATAGTAGTTTCCTTCCCTAAAGGACATTAGTGAACCAGGTGGGTTTTTCCTGACAATTGACAATGGATTCATGGTCATCATTGGATTCTTAATTCCAGATATTTTAATTCCAAATTCAAATTACACCATCTGCTGTGGTAGGATTTGTACCCAGGTCCCCAGAAAGTTATCCAAGTCTTTAAATTAACAGTCTAGCCATAATACCACTAGGCCATTACCTCCCCCAATCTGACTGAGGCATTTTCCAGCTGACACAACCTATTCACCATAACTTCTTAAGTCTATAAACTTTAGAAACACAATATTTTGATTATCTACATTAAATAGGTAATGAAAATTCCAGCAGTATCACTTGAAAACTTGAGAACATACTGTTATCTTAAAATCCTAATATAAACTTTCCTACTTTTGTGGTTAGTGGTTGTCAGCAAATTAATCCCTTCAAATATTGCTATATAAATGTTAGGATATGCCAGTGGAGATGATGGCTGCTACAACAGCTTGAGGCCTTGTAAGTAAGGCTGTTGCCTCTCCAGCTGCTTGTGATGCAGACCATGCATTATCCCGCACTGGGACAGGTACCGTGTGCCCAAGATGCCTCCAATCTGAACCTGTGATTAGGATCACTCTGCCCTATTAACCGATTTGATGTTTCAATGGCAAACTTACAGAACCATTTAATCTATTCAATTGTCATTCACCAAATAACATGCGGCTAATTATAAGATGATCCGATTGCCAGGACCCTTTAGGGAGTCGGGAATCTTACCGACAGGTTTTGTAATTTGGAGTGACTGTTGCGGTCTCAAAGTCTCTGCAAGTAAGGTAGAGATGTTGTAGTGAGTTTCTGGATTTGGCCAGGTGAGTTTGTGTATCCTCACTGGAAGGGCAAAGAAGGTGGTGAGCTGTGTCTAGAAGGGTTGCAAACATTGTTGGGACTGCAGTCGCAGTACCTATGGGTCTGCAACATGGCAAGGATTAAGGACAGCCAATGAACTCTGCACCTCAGTGTGCATCCTCAGTAGCATCTATCTTTATGCTTCCACATGAAGTTCCTCATCCGAGCCCCCTGTAACCAAATTCAGCTGCAACCTGACCCTTTGATAAGCTGACAGAAGAACTATCCTTTCATTCAAACTTGACAGCATGGTGCAGATACCAACTCTACACTTGTTCCGAAGGTGTGTGCAATGTAGATATCTGAGCCTATGTCTGTTTCAAAATTTTACAATAATTGGCAGAACCCTTAGGAGCATTGACATGCATAGGTATCTGGGCATACAGGTCCACAGATCCGTGAAAGCTCCAACATAAGTGGATAAAGGTTGTCAAGAAGGCGTACAGCACACTTGCCTTCATTGGCCAGTGCATTGAATATAAAAGTTGGCAAGTTATATAACAGCAGTACAAAACGTTAGTTAGGGCACATTTGAGCCCTGGTGCAGTCCTGGTTGTCACATGGTCTGCAAAACGTGTATGTTTTGGAGAGGGTGCACGGAAGCCTTAGCAGGATGTTGCCTGGTGTGGAGGGTTTTAGCTATGAGGAGAGGTTGGATAAACTTGCATTCCTGTTTTCACTGGAAGGACGAAGGTTGAGGGGCAACCTAATCAAGATCTACAAAATTATGAGAGGCATAGATAGATTAGACAGCCAGAGGCTTTTTTCCCAGGGTGGAAAGGTCAACGACAGGAGGGCACAGGTTCAAGGTGAGAGAGAAAAAGTTTAGGGGAGTAGTGTGGGGAGAATTTTTCACACAGAGAATGGTGGGGGCTTGGAATGCACAGTGAGTGGAGGTGGTGGAAGTAGCACGTTAGCAATGTTTCAGGCTTACCTTAATAGACACATGTACAGCAGGCAAACAGAGGCATAGAAACCATGTACAGGCAATAAGTAACAGTTCTAAATAAAGATTAGGAATCGGCACAGGTTTGGTGGACCAAAGTGTCAGTTCCTGTGTCGTATTGTTCTTTGCACATTAATTTATAAAGTCTCCTCATCTGATTCTATTCTGTTTTTATTTATCTCTTTCTTTCTCTTCCTGCTGAGCATGTTGTAAATAGGCAAGTGGCAGTTCTTGAGTTTCTGATAGGACCTAATCCACAACAGGAGGGTTGGGATACTGCCAGAAAAAAGTTGGATGTATTTGCAGCTTGCTCATCATGCCAGGAGGATGAGAGTAAACCGGGAGTTGGGAACGGGAATTAGGTTGGAGCACAACATCACCCTCAATGTTTTCAGCAATGGTGGGTGTCCTATTGTGGGTCACTATATCCTGCAGAAAAGAAGGGAAAACATCAGGTAGTAGGTTAGATTGTGTTTGAGTGATATGACAGCCTTAGCTGAATAGAGTGACAATGGAAGTATAGGGACTTGGTGTAAAGGTGGCACCCTTTGCATGTGTGTGAGAGTGAAATGGAGGAGCTGGATGCTACGTCTCAGCTCTGAGTGCCAGCGATAGTTGCTGGTTGAGTGATAGGATGCATGGAGTTGCTTGAAAGATTGGTGCTGCATTTGCTAGATGAGATGTGGAGCTGCATGCATTGACCTTGACCATGCAAGAGATATATTGCATTTATTGTGGCAAAGTTGCCAGGTTATTGAAATAAGACTTCGAGAACTGACCTATGTGATCACCTGGCCCCCTTTCTTTCTAGGCTTGCTGCTCATGAATCTACTCATTCCTCATCGAAACATAGCCTTATCTCCTCTGTCTATTTCCACTGCTAAGTTCACAAATGCAACATCTGTGACCCTGGGAATCCTTAAACTGTACCAGTACTTATTTTCCTTGTTTAGAATCACAGCAATCATTTAATCTTTTCTTTAGAAGGGATGGACTGTCTTTAGAAGGAGCCAATTATTTTTGCTATATGCATTCTGTGAATACTGTTCGACCTCCTCCTGAGTGATCACGCACCAGCAGCATGGTTCCTGTTTAGACCAACACTACATTCATTTAAATGGGTAAACAACACAAACATTGTGGGCTCGTTGAAAACATCAACTCAATGATGGTCTAATCACAGCCCATAAATAATTGAGATTGATAGATCTTTCTGTTGTTTCAGGTACATCTTAAATTATAGAGCCAGCTGTTTCAATATTGTAAATGTCGATACATCTTTCACGTCTAAGAACTTACTGAATACAGAAACACTTTCTTATACATCTTATAACTGTGGCATACCTTCCTAATCTTTGTCTCTGATGATATGATCAAGCCATCTATTTTACAGCTTTGCATTTACAGATATTTATAAAAATGATTGAAGTGGTGGTTCGGAGCTGAAGCAAAGAATTAGAATCAGGGAAGCTGAATGGCTTGGCTTCCCTAAATATTTCCCCTGACAGCCAACATAATTGAGAGCTGCTGCCTCTTAGCAGGGAATCCCGTGCACAAGGTCAGTAGATGTAATGCAGGGTGGTGACGGAGAGCACATTGAACTGGTGGGATTGCAGACATTGTTCATGAGGACAATAGGAAGACAATAGGTTGGGCGCAACTTGGTGATTGTGGACAATTAAGTGGAAATCACAACTGGACAGACTGAATGGCAGGTATGAGTCTTATTTACAAAACGGCTTAATGGTCCTGAAGGAAATGCTCTTTATCACATTGGTAAAGGTAAAGTCACCATCGTCCTACTGGAGCGCAAGGCTGGTCTCTTATTAGAGAAAGATGACTGGTGGTGGTTTAACCTGAGGGTCACCATACTTCAGGCAAGGGTGAAGTTGAAGAAGAAAGTCCTTTGTGGTAACTTCGGCTGGTGAGGGAATTGAACGCATGCTGATAACATCACTCTGCATGGCAAGCCACCAATCCAGCCAACTGCGCTAGCCAACCTCTACATTTGTAAAACCATCTCCTCCAAGTCTGCAAGCAATGTTGTAGAGGAACATATACAAAAGAAAATGGTTACAAGCGCAGGGGATCCAAAATAAAAATTTAAAAATTGGAAATATTCAGTAAGCCTGGCAATACCTGTGGAGACAGCAATATCTGTGTCAGATCTGGAACAAAGCGAGAGAAATTATAGGTTCCAAGATAGGAAACAGGCAGGAAAATAGATGAGGACAGCAAAGGAAATAAAGGGAATACCTGCGATCTGTGGGAGGCCTGAGAGAAATGGGATGAAGGATGAAAAGGACAAATGAAGAAGCAATAAGTGAGTTTACGATGCAGATGTGGACTGTTGAACATCTGTCATCTAAAACATTTAAGGCAGAAGTCATGATCTAAATTTGTTGAACACAATTTTGAGGCAAGAATTAAATAAGTGCCTGCTTGAAAGATAAGGTATCGTTCCTCAAAATTACTTGAGGCTTCAGTGGGGCTTTTGTGCACACATTCAAGATTTGCCTGCTCTAGACGTGTATCAAAACGCAGCCAAACAGGTTAATTAAAAATTTGCACATCGGCTTTGAATAGAACAGTGTGTGAGGCTGAGGAAAGATGTGAGGGTGGGAATAGGACAAAGAATTTAAATGATAGATGACCTGAAGCTCTGGATGAACCTTGTAAACTGAATGGGCACATTCCACAAAGCGGTAATGCCATGTGTCAGGCCATCCCAATGTAAAGGTGAAAGAAATACAAAGTTTCACCTGAAAGGACGATGAAGCACTCTGGAGAATGGGAAGGTAAGTAGGTTAAAGGGAAAGTTTGATATCTCTTTCACTGCTAAATTGGTCCATTACAGGTACACCACAAATGTCCTGGCAAGTTAAAAGTAAAATAATCAAATTTGGCTAATTACAACTCATCAGTCTACTCGAAATTATTAGCAAAGTAATGGAAAGTGTCATTGACAGTGCTATCAAGCAGCACTTACTTAGCAACAACCTGCCTACTGACACTCAGTTCAGTTCCTGCCAGGACATGTTCAGTTCCTGCTTACTGTAATAAGCTCCTGACCTTATTACAGTATTAGTCCAAACATGGAAAAAACAGCTGAAGTCTAGAGGTAAGGTGACAGCGACTGCCCTTGATATCAAAGCAATATCATCAACATCCCACCCTCATCAATGCTCAGTAGCAGCAGTGCATACTATCTACAACATGCACTGCAGAAATTCACCAAAGATCCTTAGACAGCAACTTCCAAACCCATGACCACTTCTATCTAGAAGGATGAGCAACAGGTATCTGGCAACATCACCACATACAAGTTCTCCTCCGAGCCACTCACCTTCCTGACTTGGAAATATATTGCTGTTCTTTCACTGTTGCAGGGTCAAAAGCCTGATATTCCCCCCACCCTGAGGGGATTGTGGGTCAACCAAAAGTAGGTGGACTGGTCTGGTTCAAGGAAGTAGTTCACCATCACCGTCTCAAGGTCATCTAGAACAGGCAACAAATGCTGGCCAGCCAGCAATGCCCACATCCCATTATTGAACGAAATTTTTAAAAATGTGATCAAGAGTGGCATCAAGGAGCCTTAGCAAAACTGGATTCAATGTGAATCATCAAAGGAAAATCTCTTTGCTGGTTGGAGTTATACATAGCAGTAAGGAAGATAGCTATTGTTGTTGAAGACAAATCATCTCAGTCCAAGATCTCACTGTAAGAGTTCCTCAGAGTAGTATCCAAGCCCCAACCATATTCAGCTGTTTCATAAAAGACCTTCCCTCCATCATGAGGTCAGAACTGGGGAGATTCATGAATGATCAGATTGTGTTCAGTATCATTTGCAAATCCTGAGATACTAAAGCAGCAAGACAATTTTCAGGCTTGAACTGACAAATGGTAAGTATCATTCATACCACTCAAATTCCAGGCTATGACTGTCTCCAAAAGGACAACATTTAACCACCTCCTAATGATATTTAATCAGTAAAATTCATTGCTCTCGCTGAATTTGCCATCACCAGTACCTCGTGGATAACAATTAAACAGTTGCCTGACTGGACTAGCTATAGTTGTGGCTCTAAGTCATAAAATCATAGAATCACTACAGCATAAAAACAGGCTATTTGGCCCATCGAGTCCACACCGACCCTCCAAAATGCATCCCACCCAGATGAACCCACCCTCACCCTATCCCTGTAACTCTCCATTTTCCATATCCACCTAACCTACACATCGCTGGACACTATGGGCAATTTATCATGACCAATTCACCTAACACATCTTTGTACTGTGGGAAAAACCAGACCACCCAGTGGAGACCCGCAAAGACATGGGGAGAATGTACAAATTCCACACAGATTGTTGCCTGAGGGTAGATTCAAACCCAGGTTTCTGGCACTATGAGGCAGCAGTGTTACACACTGAGCTACCATGCCACCCCAATGTAGGTCAAACATTCAGAATTCTGCAAGAAATAACTCACCTTCTGACTCCCAAAACCTATCAATCATCTATGGAGCCCAAGTTAGGAGTATAATGGAATTCTCTTCACTTGCCTGGATGAGTGTCATTCCAGAAACACAAGAAAATTAGAACCATTAAAGATGAATTTGGCTGTTTGTTTGGCAGCACACTCAATTCCTTAAGCATGTACTCCCTACCACAGATGTACAGTGGCAGTAGGTGTATACTATCCACAAGATGCACTGAAGTAACTCAACAAATCTTCTTCCATAGCATCTTTCAAACACTTGCCCTCCACCACTGAGAAGGATAAGGGCAGCAGATGAATGAGAACACTATTACTTAGACGTGTCCACGCACCATCTCGATTGGGAATTATGTCACTGTTCCTCCATTTTATTGAATCAAAATCTTGGAGCTTCGTTCCTGACAGCACAATGTGTGTATGTAAGGACAACTGTGATTTAAGAAGATGACACACGACCACCTTGTAAATGGCAATTATGGATGGATAAGAAAGGCTGGCTATGCCAGTGACACTTAATTACTGCGAAAAAATTTTAAAAAATCAAAAAGAGTGTAAGTTTGTCAGGGGTGATTGAGGAGTGAGTCAAGGTGTTTCAGAGCCAATGGTCCCTCTAGGGAATTAAAAAGTGAAGGAGATGATAGCGGTGGCATCTTGGTGGAGTTATTTGAAAAGGCAGAAGATGATTCATTGAACTTGAGTCTGGTGGTGAGGAAGGTGAAGACAACGGGAAATTTCGTGTGCTTGTGCGAGGGCAGGAAGTGCTGAAAAGAGATATCTACAAAATTAAATGGACATGATCAAGGGACCTATCACCCACAATGCGGGGAGTCTTTGGTTGAGATAAAAGAAAGCCATTCAGAAGTGCAAGGAGTGAAGATAGCTTTGTTAGATCAGGTAGACACAGGGAACTGAACACATAGAGTAGAGTTCTTGCAGCAATGGAAATGAGAATACATGTAGTCAAGGTGGCTGTGGAAGTCGGTTAGCTTAAAACTGATATTGGTCAACAGCCTGTTTTCAGAAATGGAGACATTGATGTCAGGAAAGAGAAGAGATAGAGACAGATGTTGTAGTGGAAACTGAGAGCCGGAAGTGGAATTCTGTTAAACAATATAAAAGTACTTCTCATATCCTTAGTTCTAATACTTTTAATTCTTCTATTTATTACATATCTTGGATTATCTATATTGTTCCCAAAGTGATTCTTTCAGAATTAAACTATTTTGTACATTTGTGTGTGGATATCTTCTCTCTATATCTTTTATTTCATTAATACAGTATACACTTTATACACTTTCATCTTCTTTACTGCAGTACAAAAGGAGGACCCTACTGGAAATATTACATTCTCCCTTTTTCCCATGGATATTTATTGACCAACTGCACATTTACGGTAATTCCTGATTCTGTTTTCAAGAAATGAAGCTTGTTGGGTCAGGGCTAAAATTATGATCTAAAAACTGATTCTGTGAGTTTTGACCTGATGGAATTGTTTTTAACCGTGAGATATCACATTGTAGTAAATTACAAAAGAAATATTGTGAATTATTTTTTTCAATGAAAATTGTTCTTATGTGTGAACCTTGGCAATTCAGCAGTTAAGCATTGTGTGAAGAAGTGTTATATAATTGTTACATAGATGGGTAATATATATGATGCACATCGACAAACTTGTTCATCAAGAATATAGTCACTAGTCTAAAGAGAACAAACAAAAATTAAATTGCTGTTCCTTTGCTTCAATTCTGGCTACAGGCTGAACTCAAATTTTAGTTTTCAAATCTTTTTCCAGTTGAGGAAATGAATTGTCAAAGTTCATATATCTCTAGGCTAACCGTAGTCAATTGGTTTATTAGGAGGCTCACAAATCCCATAAATGTTATTTTCCATTAGTTCGGAATAGTAGCCCAGAAAGGATGACTAACCCTGATAGTAGAATTTTAAATTAAAGCCCTTCCCTTTTTTTAACCAGACAGTTAAGATATCTATCCCCAAATCACAGTGATGCAGCATCTTCACAAGTTCTCTTAATCAAAGAGCAGTGCTCAGCCTAATCAAAGATCCTAAATAACTAGAGCTTCTGACATAGGGCATCGGGGATTAAAAATCCAGTAGCCAGTACTTGCTTCTTCGATTGCAGTATCTGCACTTAATGAGAATTCCCTAAAGCTGGAGATCACAGCCAGTCCTTTTCTACTGTTGTGCAGAGTGGAAAGCAGTTTTAATTCCTTTAGAGATCCAATCTAGATAGATGAAAATAGATATTGTCCTCTGTGAGCTTGATGATTAAAAGAATGGAAGAGGATTAAAAGAAAAGGTACTGAAAGCTCAGAGTGTCTCATTTACATCATATTACTGTTGAGTGACAAGTGTTAATAACACACAGTGCCTTAAGGCAATGTTATGTGTGAATTAAACCCTGCATTTATTCACTCAGATCTTAGCAGACTTTTAGAAATTTTGGTTATTAAACACTATGCTTGTGAAGTATTGTATTTATCAAATCCAAAACTCATTCAGATGTTTTGTTTTAATAAATCTATGTTCCATCAAACTCGATTCTGTTTTATATATATTTCCTTGTTCTCCTTGTTTTCTATTCTTTACCGCTTGACAGTTATTCTTTCAACTCTCCAGATGGAAGGTGAATGTATCATCCTTTAGAAAGCTAAGTATCAAGTATCTATGTAGCTTTTGTGTCCTAGAGCTGGATATCAGCACTCAGAAAGAGGTTGATTGAGATTCAGTTGAGGCTAAAATTTGAACACATGTAAAATCCACTCCATTCCACCTCCAAATTGCTGATTTCCAGATTTAGTGGAGGTGGGTAAAGGAACAGGCAGTCAACACCCTCCCAGTTGACTTGTTGGCAATTTAAGTATTTAGAAGTGGCTGGAAGCCTCTGATTTAACTTGTTATACATTCTTGGAAGTTGCCTCCTAGATATTTTTTATGACATGGTAAATCTAGAATCTAAAGGATAACATCAAGAGCCTCAGAGAATGATATGGAGGTGCCGGTGTTGGATTGAGGTGGACAAGGTCAGAAATCACACGACACCAGGTTACAGTCCATCAGGTTTATTTGAAAACACAAGCTTTCGGAGTCTTACTCCTTCTAACACCTGAAGAACGAGTAAGACTCCAAAAACTTGTGTTTTCAAATAAACCTGTTAGACTATAACCTGGTGTCATGTGATTTCTAGCCTCAGAGACATCTACCTTTACAGCACTGCTTGTGGGTCACAGGAAACATGATTGTTTCTCTCGGTACACCAAGTTCATCATGCACCAAACCCCACATCAGAATCATAGAATCCTTATAGTGTGGAAGCAGGCTATTCAGCGCATCGATTTCACACCTACCTTCCAAAGAATATCCCACCCAGACCCACTCCATCCATATAACCCTGTATTTCCCATGGCTAATCTAACTGGCCTGCCCACTATGGGTAATTTTAGCATGGCAAGTCCACCTAACCTGCACATCTTTTGACTTTGGGGGGAAAGGTGATGGGAAGGTGATGACCTAGTGGTATTATCGCTGGACTGTTAATCCAGAGACCCAGGATAATGTTCTGGGGACCTGGGTTCGAATACCGCCACAGCAGACAGCGAAATTTGAAATCAATAAAAAAATCTGGAATTAGGAGTCTAATGATGACCATGAATCCACTGTCGATTGTTGGAAAAACCTATCTGTTTCACTAATGTCCTGTAGGGAAGGAAACTGCCATCCTTACCTGGTCTGGCCTACATGTGACTCCAGACCCACAGCAATGTGGTTGACTCTTAACTGCCCTCTCGGCAATTAGGGATGGGCAATAAATGCTGCCTACCCAGCAACGCCCTCATCCCATGAATGAAAATAAAAAAAAGAAAACAGAGCACCTGGAGGAAACTAATGCTGACATGGGGAGAATGTGCAAACTCCATACAGACAGGGTGCCCAAGGGTGGAGTCGAACTTGGGTCCCTGGTGCTGTGAGGCAACAGTTCTAATCCCTGAACCAGAGTGCCACCCATAAAGAGATCCTTTGGAGAGAGGATTATCCTCTTCAACCACCCCATGTCAGAAATTGGACTTACCCGATCTTGCAGCCTGATCCTCCCCACATAAAAGCAAAACAAGTTTGTCTGGGAGGAAAATCTTCCAAGGACAATTGGCATACAAGCTGAACTCCGTAACACATGAAATTATGAACCTTTAACTCAGTGCCCCTTCCTAAGTAACTCCCCCCACCTCCACCCCACCCCACACCCAATAATATCCAGGGAAAATACTTTTGCATTTAATGGGAGTGTTGAGTCAATATTTTCAACTCAAGAATGTCCATGAGGTGTGCAAGAGAGTATAGAACCTTCTTCTCCACTGCCTAAAATGTTTCACCTCACCTAATTCACTAAAGAAGTCCATCAGAGCAAAATATTTGGATCAGAATGACAAAGGTACCAAAAGAAAATAGGAGGTTATCAGGGAAAGGAGATGCACAGGGCAGTGAGTAGTGCATGCAACCGCTTCCCACCTGGCAACTCAGTCCGACAAAATGTTGACAATCTTACCAGAGAACGCTGGTCGTGCTCCAAGCAACTTGAATAATAACATTATGGACAGCATAGCAGCAATATACAGGAAACTTCCCTCAATCTGTTTTAAAGTGATTGCTTCACTTAGCATTAATACCCAAGAGTCAGCACGGTGCCTTTTGAACTACAAGATTCAGCTGAAAGTTTTCCATCCCTTGCAGATTTATGTGAAATAATTCCATTAAAACTCTCAAAAGTAATAGAATTGAATGGTACATACATTTGTTGCTGCTTTCTGGCATTTGACTTTGACAGTTTCTTCTGGAACCAATAGGTAATTCTAAATTTTCCATTCTTTTTAAAGACAAAATTGGAATATCACAGGTGTAAACCTTTAATTTCCTGGACCTCACATCCGAAAATATGAAGGCTCTCACTTGGACAAGAGCTTTATGTGTGTGTTGGAAATGAACAGGAGGGGGAAAATGCTGGCTGCAGCCTCACGATGACATATTTCTTCATCCAGTCTTTTTCATTTTAATTTTGTTCTTTTCTCTTCACATTTCTTGGAGGCAGTAGTGGAATTATGGTAATGCCACTAGACTGATAATTCAGACACTCCAGCCCAGGCAATTGTTGTGGGAACACAAGTTCACATCTCATCACGGCAGGGAGTTGAATTTAAATTCAATTAATATAAGACAAATCAGGGCAGGGACTACACAGTTAATGGTAGAGCCCTGGGGTGTTTGTCGAACAAAGAGACCTAAGGTGTGCAGGTACATAGTTCCTTGAATGTGGTGTCACAGGTAGACAGGGTGGTGAACAATGTGTTTGGCATGCTTGCCTTCATTGGTCAGAGCATTGAACATATGAGTTGGGACCTCATGTTGCAGCTGTACAGGACATTGGTCAGGCCAATTAGAACACTGCGTACAATTCCAGTCACCTTGATATAGGAAGGATGTTATCAAATGGAAAGGGTGCAGAAAAGATTTACAAGGATGTTACCAAGACTAGAAGGTTTGAGTCATAAGGAAAGGTTGGATAGGCTGGGACCTTTTCTCCCCGGAGCACAGGAGAGGAGTGACCTTATAGAGGTTTATAAAATCATGACAGACATAGATTAGGTGAATAGCCATGATCGTTTCCCCAGAGTAGGGGAGTCCAAAACTAGAGGGCTTAGGCTTAAGGTGACAGGGGAAAGATTTAAAATGGACCTGAAGGACAAATTTTTCATACGGAGGCTTGTACGTTTATGAAATGAACTGCCAGAGGAAGTGTTAAAGGCAACTACAATTTCAACAGTTAAAAGACATTTGAACAGGTACATAGATAGGCAAGATTCAGAGTGATATGAACCAAACACAAACAAATGGGAGACAAACAGGTGGCTGGAAGAACACATCAAGTCAGGCAGCATCTAGGGGAAAAGAAAAGGCAACTTTTCGGGTATTACCGTTCTTCAGGACTGGATATGGGAGGAGGGAGAGCTGAGGATAAGGAGGGAGAGGGAGGGGGGTAGCAGAATAGTGGTGATAGGTGGATACTGGTAGTAGGTACGACCAGGTTGGTCAATGGGAGGGATGAGTCCGGTTGGTAGCTGGAAGGGAGGGTCAGTCGGTGGAATGGAAGTGAGGAGGTGGGGCTGAAAAGGGAGCTGGGGGATGGGTGAAATTAGAGAAATTAGAGAACTCAGTGTTGAGTCTTCCAGACTGTAGAGTGTTCAGGCGGAAGATAAGGTGTTGTTCCTCAAATTTGCTTTCTGAATCACTCTCACACTGGAGGGGGCTGAGGACGGACATGTAAGAGGGGGAGTGGGGGTGAATTGAAATGGACGGTGACCGGGAGGGTAGGCTGACCATTACAGGCCAGGTTAAGGTGCTGGGCAAAACAATCACCTAGTCTACGTTTGGTCTCACCAATGTAGAGATGACAACATCGGGAGCACCGGATGCAATAGATATTTCCGGCCTCAACTTATTCCAGTGCTGCAGCAATTTAGAATGCAAAAGGAAAAGAATTAAAAAGACACACAACCCCCTGACAGTGAAAAGAAAGGGTTAGTTTTCAGTTTTAAATGGACAACTTCTGATTTTTAAACAGTAACCCCTAGTTCTACATTCTTCCATAAAAGGAAACTTCCTGCCCATATCTACCCTGTCAACAGCCCTCAGGATTCTGTAAAATATCAGGGAGTGCATTCAGAAGATATTCTGACACACTATTGTTATCTGGAAAGTTTCCTAGCTGTAGACAGGATGTTAGCTGGAATGAGGATTGATTCGTGGAGAAAATGGAGCTCCATGGAGAGATGCATCAATTTGTATAACCAAGGCCCCTAACATAGACCATTAAGGAGGCCTGTTGGAATTTTGCCAATGGCGGTGTGGCGAGGGAAGCAACTTCCCTTTAACAGCCCAAAGGACCACTGGAGTCGGAGGCTACATGGACAAAAGAGGTACCTTTATAGTACAAATGTGACTTGCTATTTCTCAGCCCAAAACACAATAGTGGTCTAGGCCTTGTCTAATTGATGGCATGGTAGCTCAGTGGTTAGCACTGCTGCCTCACAGTGTCAGGGACACGGGTTTGATTCCAGCCTCGGACGACTGTCTGTGTGGAGTTTGCACATTCTCCTAGTGTCTGCATAGGCTTTCTCTGAGTGCATTAATTCGGTGGGATGGTCCACGGATGGTCGGTGTGGACTCGATGGGCCGAATGGCCTGATTCCCTATAGTAGAGATTCTATAAAATCATACAGTCCACATCATTCTCTAAGGAACCTCAAATGAAACTGAAAACTGGCATCAGTGAATGTCTCTACAATGGAAGGAACATCATTACACAGCAGTTGAAGGTAGCTGGGCCTAGGATACAGTCCTGAAGACTCCTGGAGCTAAACTGATTGCTTTTCAACAATTACAATCACCTTCTTTTGTGTTAAAAATTACAACAACATAATTAAGAATTTCCCTTCATGTTATTTCAAAAAAATATTTTTAATCAACTCTTTCAGAGATATTATGCAATTCTGGAGCAACTGGGAATCAACAGCAGGCCTCCTGGCCCAGGGGCAAGAATGCTACAATTGCTCTACAACTCTGAAGATTCTTTCTTTTTGTTCATGCTTGAGCCAGGACTGGAATGAGGCCGGGTGCTGGTTGATGCTGTGAGAGAACAAACTGAACATTGATGAGCAGTTTATTCAGGAAGCCAACATCCTTGGAATGTCTGAAGAGGCTGCTTATTTCTGAAATTACCACCCCATCAGTCTACTCTCTATCACCAGTGAAGTGATGGAAAGTGCTATCAAGCACTTGCTTAGCAATGAGCTGCTCACTGATGCTCAAGTTAGATTCTGCTAGGGTCACTCAGCTCCTGACCTCATTACAGCCTTCGTTCAAACATGGACAAAAGAGCTGAATTCCAGAGGTGAGATGAGAGTCGCCACCCTTGACATAAAAGCCTCATTTGACCAACTATGAAACAACCAACCCTAGCAAAACTGGAATCAATGAAAATCAGGTGGAAAATTCTCCACTGGTGGAAGTCATACCTGGAGTGTAGGAAGATGTTGGTGGTTGTTGGAAGTCAGTCATCTCAAGTCCAGGACATCTCTGCAGGTATTCCTCCGGGTCATGTCCTAGGCCCAACCATCTCCAGCTGCTTCATCAATGACCTTTCCTCCATCTTAAGATCATTGTCCACAATTCTTCAGATATACTGTTGCTGCCCAAACACAGTAAGACCTGGACAAACAACAAGTAACATGATGTCACACAAGTCCTCAGTAATAATCATCTCCAACAAGATAGAACCTAACAATTGCCCCTCAACATTCAGCAATGGTAACAGTGTTACCATCACTGAATCCCCCTCTATCAATATTGTGGGGGGTTATCATTGATGAGAAACTGAATTGGACAAGCTGAGTAAGCACTTTGGAACAAGAATACATCTGAAGCTAGGAAACTTGTAGCGAATAACTCACCTCCTGACTCTCCAAAGCCTATCCACTATCTACTTGGCATAACCCTTAAATGTATAAAAATCCTTGCCACTTGCCTGGATGAGTACACCTGTAACAACATTTAGGATGCTTGACACTGTCTAATATAAAGTAGCTTCATTGATTGACACCACATCCACAAATATTCACTTCTTCCACCATTACGGCTCAGTAGTGGCAGTTTTACTATCTGCAAGATGCACTATGGAAATTCACTGAAGCTTCTTTGGCAGTATCTTCCAAAACCATGACCACTACCACTTAAAAGAACAAAAGCAGCAGATACATGGAAACACCAGCATGCATATGTTCCAGTCAAGCCACTCCCCAGTCAGACTTGCAAATATATTGTCATGCCTTCAGTGTCATTGGATCAAAATCCTGAAACATCCTCGCTCAAAGAGATTGCCATGAGCAGCACGAGCTGTGTATAACTATGAGGTGTTCACTGAATGAAGTAATAATGCAGGATTACATACACTTTATGTAGTAGGAGCAACATATGACAGATAAAGCGAAGCAATCCCTCAAGAAAACGGATCTGATCAAAGCACTGTGGTCCTGTTAATACAGTTTGGTAATGATGATAGACAGTTAAATGTTTAATGAGATGTGATGGTTCCATGATTGTCCCCATCCTCAATGATCTTGGAGTCCAGTGTTTTATTTATTCATTCATGAGATGTGTGCATCACTGGCTGGATCAGCATTTATTGCCCAGTCCTTGAGAAAGCGGTGGTTAGTTTACTTCATGAACTGCTGTGGGTCAATCCACAATGCCTTTAGAGATGCAATTCCAGGAGTTTGACCCAGCGACAGTAAAGGAATGTTGATATATTTCTGAGTCAGGATAGTGAATGGCTTGAAGGAGAACTTGGAGCGGTGGTGTTCCTATGTATCAGCTGCCCTTAACCTTCTAGATGAATGTGGTTGTGGGTTTGAAGGGTGTTGTTTAAGGATCTTTGGTGAATTTCTGCAGTGCAACTTACAGATAGTACACACTGCTGCTACTGAGCATCCGATGTTTATGGATGTTGTGCTAATCAAATAGGGTTGAAGGCATTGAAACAGTGCTATTAGAAAGGGAGTACCAAGATTTTGACATGAAGACGGTAGTGAAACAGGGGCATATTTCCAAATCATTATGGTAACTGGCTGGGAGGGGAGATGGCAATTATTGGTGCTGCACTTGTCCTTCTAAATGGTAGAAGTTGTGGGTTTAGAAGGTGCTATCACAGGAGCCTGGTAGTTGCTGCAGTGCATGTTGTAGATGGTACCAAATGTAGGCATTGCATGTTGGTGGTGAAAGGAGTGAATGTTAAAAGTGTCAATCAAGTGGACTGCTTTTTCCTGGTGATGTCAAGCTTTTTCAGTGTTGCTGGAGATGCACTCTTCCAGGAAAATGGAGAGTATTCCATCATACTCCTTACTTATGTTTTAGAGATGGTAGAAAGGCTTTGGAGAGTTAGGAGGAAGGACGCTGAGCCTCTGACCTCTGGTTGTAGCCAAAGTATTTGTATGGCTAGATCAGTCTGGTTTCTGGTCAATGGTAAGGTCCAGAATATTGAGAGTGGTGATGGTAATGCCATTGATAATCAAAGAGTGATATGGAAATAGTCATTGCCTGGCATTTGTATGGCAAAAATGCTACTTGCCACATGTCAGCCCAAGCCCAGATATTGCCCACATTGCTGTATTTGGAAATAGACTGCCTTAGTGACAGAAGAGTCATGAATTATGATGAATATTGTGCAATCATCAGTAAACATCCCCACTTCAGGCCTTATAGTGGAGGAAGCTCCCAAACTGGAAATGTTCACTGATGATTTTTTTTTTAGGCTGCATCTTACTTGATGAAGTTTAACTTCTGATATGCTGTAACATGATATATTTCTATCTGTTTGAGGGCTGAGTGTGCGTTTATGCTTATTAGTAGAAATTGAATATATTTAAATATTTAAAAACTTTTTAAAATGTTTTTGCCAGTATTTACTCAACTCATCCCTGTAATGTCTCTCTCTCACTCACTCACAACATTGCTGTGATGTCCCTCTCCACCATATTTCAATATCTGAGGCCGATGACCCTCCCTGATGTCTAACTCCTCCAAGCCTTCTCATTATCTCTTCTATTTCCGACATCAGCTATAATCCCAATTTGCTCCTCAGCTGCTTTCCAATTGAACAGACAGTGAGCCTGTCAAGTTGACTGGATGTCACCCAGGAAGACTGTTGAAAAAATTGAAAGCATGCCTTATCATTGAACTGAGTTACACCTAGAAGAAATACTGACTTCCACAATGTCTGCCCAAAAATCCTCTGATCCTCTTCACTTCCCAAATAAAAGTAAGAATGGAGCCTCAAAGTCTTAGATAACAAGGTGGAGAGCTGGATGAACACAGCAGGCCAAGCAGAATCAGAGGAGCAGGAAGGCTGACGTTTCCAGTAAAGAATCTCCAATTATATGATCTCAGAACCGACTGGATTGTCCATTAAACAGAGAAGTTAGGAGGGGGATGGTGAATCATTGATGGCCATTCATTACCAACTTGTACGTCCTTGTATATCTCTTACCATTTGGTAACACAGCAGCAAGTCATTGACCCATTGTATTATTTACTCAATATCATTCAACATACAGAAATTTAATGAGCTGTGTAAAGAACTTCAATATAGAAGGGAGTGGTCGAAGAATTAGGTAAAGAAAATTATTCTATTTTTAACATTGTTTCACGCACATATTAGTGAATACCATTGTGAACGTGCATCTTTCGCAAAGTGAAATATTGTTATTTGAGTAGTTCATGTTAAATCTTAAGGTACAGACGAAATATGAGAGTAATTTCAACAATCCTGCAGTCCCACCAGCAAACCACATGCTAAATAAATGGACTCATAGAAACGGCTAAAAGACTATAGTTTTAATGCTTTGAGCATGTCAGTACTTTGAGCTGTGCTCCTTTAAGTACAGCTCTCCATTGGGAATTTACTCCATGATTGTAACAGACTTTGTTGTGAACGGCAATTGATTCAATTTGTTTGTATTAATCTAATAAAGCCTGAATGAAAATTAAATTGTATTGTTTCAACTTGTCCTCACCAATCTTTATTTTTATTAATAGAGTTTGCAGAAATAAACATGGCAATTCAACTGTTGATTTTGTCCGTTAATATTAATGCAGCCAACTAAGTAATTTGCCAATTAGTTCCTCATTTTCCTTTCAAGACACATGGGAAGGGGGAAATGCTTTGAAACATATTTTTAATCTGGATCTGACAAGTCAGTTTACTGTCATGTTATAGACTTCTAACTTTAACATTTTTATGTCTTTCTGGCAGGTTATTAAAATAAATGAGGGTGCTTTAGACTGTCATTGCACTTTTCCCTAATGGGATTTCTAGAATCTCAGAGCCAACAGCAAAAATTGACTGATCGTGAAGACTGAAAGAAATCAGCTAAAGTGGACAATTAGGATGACTATTTTGCACAGCTGAATGAAATATTCCTTGTTATTTTAATAATGCAGGCACAAACTAATTTTCTGAGTCTGATTTTGTCAAGATAATGTGCCTTGTGCTCATCTCCTTGTCACTTTTAACTCAATCCCCACACATTACAGCTGGGATCCTCCTGACAAAAATGAAAATTATTCACCGGGGGATTTTTAAGTGAAAGTACAATTTCCCAGTTTATCATTTTTAAATTGATTAAGCCACAAAAGATCTAAATATTCTACAATCATTTTACTGGATGTTTTTGTGCATCATACTAATGAAAAGTGAAAAAGTATTCGTTTTTTTGTGGTGAACTGGATTGTATTAAGTACAGGTAAATGAAAAATTCTGAAGATAGGTATGACCAAAAGTCGTTTAAGAACATGGAGCTAATGGGGAAAAACGCATACTTTACCACTTAGCCCTCGTCATGTAATTGTTTGCAGCTGATAGCAAGTGACTATTAGAATATTATTCAGATGAACCTTTGGTGCCTTCTTTATCTAGGAAATACTCAATTATTTGTTCTGACTTGTGTAATTCTCATATTCCAACCTTGTTAATGTCATTACAGGGCTGAAATAAAGTGATTACTTTAAATGAGTATTTATCCAGTAGCCTCTGGCTGCCAGGGGATGATTATTAATGTTGAGTCCTGCCCCTGTCAGGGAAGAGCAGGCATTGTTATACATTTGGAGACTGTAAAATACTGTCAGACAGAAAAGTGCACATTTACTGGCACATTTTTAAGCTAATGACCGCTGTTTCCACCCACAGCCATTGATGACAGCTTGAACTAACAGATAATGGCATGCCAGACTGTTGAGCTGGGCAGTTATTTGATTTCACTTGACAAGGTTCTAAAGAAGTCCTAATTTTTTTGACATTTGACCATGGAAATGTGCTTCCTGCTGCATTATTCCACATGTATACCTTTTCAGCCTTGTTGTTTTAAGTCTACTACTGATGCACAAGGCCTGGGATGAAAGTCCATAAAGAAAAGGCAATGTTAAGGATGAAATTAAAAGCTGAACTTAATGCAGATTCAACATTTACATGTGGCAGCTGGCCTTCAGAAATAGGTAGGACAAAAAATAATGGCGAAAGGAATATTTGATAAAAATAAATATTGATGATTGGGCTTTCACTGTATGGTTGCTGTGTCAAATAGTTGAGCACAAATTACACTGAACATCTTCTGTACCCACCAAATACAACACTTTGACAGTGAAATCCTCTCATTAGGCCACATTTGAAAGCGGAATGTTAAATAAACTTCAGATTTAACTTTGAATATTTATATTAAATGGCATTCATTTAAAAAAAAGGTCAGTGACAATGTAAGATGCTTTGACTAACAATACAAAGGCAAATCACGCTGCCTGTCTGATTATTTCCAACAGGGTAAATAATGAAGCTTATATTTTTAGATTTCTGAAATGATCTCTCCAATAAATAGTTTGTTTCCAACACAACAAAATTGACCACTTCATGAATGTGTCATTCCTGTTATTCTATTCCTATGCTACAGTTATTAGTGACAAATGTTCTAGTTGATCTGATAGCCATCAAAGTATATGTTGGGACTGCATATGGTACTACATGGTTTTGAGCATTGCCAAATGCTTGTGCACACTAAAATTTCTTTGTACTTGCAACAGCATTCATGTGACCATCATCATTTTCTTCCAAGAGCACAGGTTGAGAAAACTGGACTGTTGATGACATAAAATTGAAGATGACAAAGGGATGGCCGCATAACCTGCCAGCAGGAGCCTCAACCACAGGCATGTGATGTAAGTTAAAAACATGAGTTGTTGCACCTGCAATGTCAGGAACAGTTAAGTCCCTATCTGGATGTCACTGTTCTTTGTTAGCTGAAACTGAATGCAATAATAGTGTAGCCACCCTAAACTGTGTTCTTTGTGTTTAAACATGACATAGAACCTAAGTAAACATATTTAGCACTAAAAGTTTGAGTAGACATCAGTTATCAAACAATAGGTGATAAAGCCTTTTTCCCCTTTTTTTACTTCCCTCATTCTCGTCACTAATACGGTTTCAATCTCTTCTTTTTACACCTTTTTTCATCTTTAATATGTATCAAAATGACAGTCATACATTTTCCTGAATCGACAACACAGTTGCCTGCATTTGAGGTGTTATTGATGCAACATGACAAGAGTATATCACTGATATATTGCTGATGTTGCAAAACAACAACAGGATGTTCTGCAGGCAGGAGAAATGAAACAAGGTCATTTAAACAAATCCGAACCTCCTCTCTGGTTTCATGTCATGCAGTACAGTCCTCACCATTTAGCTCATCATTATTGATGCAATTTGTCAGTTACACATATTGGATGGTAAATCATGTATTCCTGAAATTTAGACTGCTGGAAGTTGCTTTTGATTTAAAAAAAACTTTTTTACATTCTTTGCTGACCTGAGAACTGGTCAGTTTTTCTTCACTCCTTGAAGCTAATTGTAACAGTGATTGTAAATAGCAATATAGCCATAGTGACAAAAAGTTGTCAAAAAATTTTTCCGAGTTGTAAGAATTTCAACTGCTTGACAGGCACACAGTAAACAGTACCATGGTAAAGGGCAGAGAATTCATATTACTGTTCTCCTTCTTTCCAACTTTGTCAGTATTTGGAAAGAAGGAGTAGAAAATTAAAATAAACAAAGCTACCCAGAAGAGCCAGTATGTTTGCTGTGTCATCTACTGAAGATATGTGACTTCAATGGTAATGCCCAACAGCTCCATTTTCCGGATAAAGGCTGCTCCCCTGTGTAAGTGAGAACTGTAGAAGTATTCTATATGTTAATACAACATACATTCAATGTTTGATTACTATCCAGATATGTATTTTAGCAATACATATCCGAGGTATCATCAACACAAATTTAACTTTACATTTTGAATCATCTAAGATTGTATCATATTTTCAATCTATCTCTGTGAATGCACGGAAGTAAACTAATGTACAGAACATTTCATTAGTTCCTTTTTCATCTGGTTTGATCATTTTAATCTATTACCTTTACTCCACTTCGCTTTTAGCTAGTTTCATTGTCTTACTTTTTTTCTCATTTCTGTTTTAAGTTTACTCTTCCACAGCACTTTTTTGTCATTATTTTAGCCCGTTGTCTGTAATATATCTCCTTGCATTTCTGTGCATCTCCACCGGCGTGGTTCTTTCATCTTATTTTCCAGCTGCACTTTTTTTTTGGAATGTGGGCATTATTGTGTAAGCTAGCAATTATAGCACTTTTACTAATTGGTTCATGGATGGTGAAGGTGATCTACCTTCCTGAACTGCTGCAGTCTTTGGTATGTCAGTATACCCACAATGTTGTCAGGGAGAGATTTTCAGGACTTTGACCCAGTGACAGTAAAGGAACAGTGATATAGCATCAAATCAGAAGGATGTGTGGTTTGGAGATAAACTTGCAAGTGGTGGTAGGCACATGCACCACATGGTAGAGTCCACAGGCCTAGAAGGCCTATCGAAGAAAGCTTGATAAGTTACTGTAGTGCACCTAATAGATGGTACACACTGCTGCCACCGTTTGTCTTAAGTATGAAGTAAAATACAGTGAATATCCAGAAAGACTTGGGAAATGCATAGACCTTCAAAATGCCACAAACAAGTGCAAAAAAAGTCAGGAAAGCTAATGGAATGCTGGCCTTTATATCAAGAGAACGAGAGTATAAGATCACAGAGGTTACGCTGCAGTTATACAAAACCCTCGTTTGATCCTGAATTTGGGTGGCATGGTGGCACAGCAGGTGGCACAGTGGTTAGTGTCTGCTTCCACCACCTCCTCTGGCAGCCTGTTCCAGGCACTCACCACCCTTTGTGTGAAAAGCCTGCCTTGCACATCTGTTTTAAACTCCCACCCATCCCCCACACCTTTGAACATGTGTCCCCTTCTAATTGACCCTTCCACCGTGGGAAAAAGCCTCTTATTTTCCACTCTATCAATGCCATCCATAATCTCATAAATTTCTATCAGGTTGCCTCTCAAACTTTCTTCACAGCTAAAGATCCCCATACCAGGCAACATCTGGTAAACCTTTTCTGTACCGTCTCCAAAGCATCCACATCCTTCTGGTAGTGTGATGACCAGAACTGTACGCAATATTCCAAATGTGACTTAACTAAAGTTCTATAAAACTGCAGCATTACTTGCTTATCCTTATACTCAATGCCCCTTCCATTGAAGGCAAGCATGCCATAGGCTGTTTCTCCTCCCTCAGGGCAAAGATGTGCAGCTTAGCAGGATCGGCCATTTAAAAAATTTCCCTCTACTGTCCAGGGATGACAAGCATGGGGCTGGATGAACACAGCAGGTCAAGCAGCATCATAGGAGCCGGAAAACTTGACGTTTTGGGCCTAAACCCTTCATCAGAAATGGGGGAGGGGAAGAGGGTTCTGAAATAAATAGGGAGAGAGGGGGAGGCGGATAGAGGATGGATAGAGGAGAGGATAGGTGGAGAGGAGGCAGACAAGACGAAGAGGCGGGGATGGAGCCAGTAAAGGTGAGTGTAGGTAGGGGGGTGAGGAGGAGATAGGTCAGTCCAGGGAGGACGGACAGGTCAAGGGGGTGGGATGAAGTTAGTAGATAGGAGATGGGGGTGTGGCTTGAGGTGAGAGGAAAAACAGGTTAGGGAGGTGGAGATGAGCTGGGCTGGTTTTGGGATGCGGTTGGGGGCGGGGAGATTTTGAAGCTTGTGAAATCCACATTGATACCATTAGGCTGCAGGGTTCCCAGGCTGAATATGATTTGCTGTTCCTGCAGCCTTCGGGTGGCATCACTGTGGCATTGTAGGAGGCCCAGGATGGACATGTCATCTGAGGAATGGGAGGGGGAGTTGAAATGGTTTGTGACTGGGAGGTGCAGTTGTTTGTTGCGAACTGAGCGCAGGTGTTCTGCAAAGCGGTCCCCAAGCCTCCGCTTGGTTTCCCCGATGTAGAGGAGGCCACAACGGGTACAGCGGATGCAGTATACCACATTGGCAGATGTGCAGGTGAACATCTGCCTGATGTGGAAAGTCTTCTTGGGGCCTGGGATGGGGGTGAGGGAGGAGGTGTGGGGGCAGGTGTAGCACTTCCTGCGGTTACAAGGAAAAGTGCTGGGTGTGGTGGGGCTGGAGGGGAGTGTGGAGCGGACAAGGGAGTCGCGGAGGGAGTGGTCCCTCCGGAAGGCAGATAAGGGTGGGGAGGGAAAAATGTCTTTGGTGGTGGGGTCTGATTGCAGATGGCGGAAGTGTTGGAGGATGATGCGTTGGATCCAGAGGTTGGTGGGGTGGTATGTGGGGACGAGGGGGATTCTTTTTTGGTAATTATTGCGGGGACGGAAACAGATGTCCATTTCAAGCCCACTGACTCCCACAGCTACCTGGAATACACCTCCTCCCACCCACCCTCCTGCAAAAATGCCATCCCCTATTCCCAATTCCTTCGCCTCCGCCGCATCTGCTCCCAGGATGAGACATTCCACTCCCGTACATCTCAAATGTCCTCATTCTTCATGGACCGCAACTTCCCCCCCACAGTGGTCGAGAACGCCCTCGACCGTGTCTCCCGCATTTCCCGGAACATATCCCTCATGCCCCGTCCCCGCAATAATAACCAAAAAAGAATCCCCCTCGTCCTCACATACCATCCCACCAACCTCCGGATCCAACGCATCATCCTCCAACACTTCCGCCATCTGCAATCAGACCCCACCACCAAAGACATTTTTCCCTCCCCACCCTTATCTGCCTTCTGGAGGGACCACTCCCTCCGCGACTCCCTTGTCCGCTCCACACTCCCCTTCAGCCCCACCACACCCGGCACTTTTCCTTGTAACCGCAGGAAGTGCTTCACCTGCCCCCACACCTCCTCCCTCACCCCAATCCCAGGCCCCAAGAAGACTTTCCACATCAGGCAGATGTTCACCTGCACATCTGCCAATGTGGTATACTGCATCCGCTGTACCCGTTGTGGCTTCCTCTACATCGGGGAAACCAAGCGGAGGCTTGGGGACCGCTTTGCAGAACACCTGCGCTCAGTTCACAACAAACAACTGCTCCTCCCAGTCGCGAACCATTTCAACTCCCCCTCCCATTCCTCAGATGACATGTCCATCCTGGGCCTCCTACAATGTCACAGTGATGCCACCCGAAGGCTGCAGGAACAGCAAATCATATTCAGCCTGGGAATCCTGCAGCCCAATGGTATCAATGTGGATTTCACAAGCTTCAAAATCTCCCCGCCCCCAACCGCATCCCAAAACCAGCCCAGCTCATCTCCACCTCCCTAACCTGTTTTTCCTCTCACCTCAAGCCACACCCCCATCTCCTATCTACTAACATCATCCCGCCCCTTGACCTGTCCGTCCTCCCTGGACTGACCTATCTCCTCCTCACCCCCCTACCTACACTCACCTTTACTGGCTCCATCCCCGCCTCTTCGACTTGTCTGCCTCCTCTCCACCTATCCTCTCCTCTATCCATCCTCTATCCGCCTCCCCCTCTCTCCCTATTTATTTCAGAACCCTCTTCCCCTCCCCCATTTCTGATGAAGGGTTTAGGCCCGAAACGTCAAGTTTTCCTGCTCCTATGATGTTGCTTGACCTGCTGTGTTCATCCAGCCCCATGCTTGTTATCTCGGATCCTCCAGCATCTGCAGTACCTTTTATCACTGTCCAGGGATGTTCAGGTTTGATGTGTTTGCCATGGTGAAAAATCCCATGTGTTTTACAGAGATGGGGTGGGTCTGTTGGGTTGCCCTTTGCAGAGTTGGTGCAGGCTTGATGGGCCAAAAGGCCTCTCTCTGTACTGTATAGATTCTATGATTCTACCCTTCAGGGATTATGTTATGATGAGAGAATCAAGATTAAAGGTTTTTTTTCTGTAGAATTTAGAAGTTTCAGGGGACCTGATCGAAGTCTGATCAAGATGTCAACGGGAAAAATTATGATCGCTAAAGATGAACTATTTCCACTGGTTAGGGATTCTACAGCAAGAGGGGCACAGTCTGAAAATTAGGACTAGACCATTCAGGTGTGATGTTAAGAAGCATTTTTATACACAAAGCGTGGTCGATGATTGGAACTGTCTTCTTCAAATGGCAATTGATGCTATAGATCAGTTGTTAATTTTAAATCGGAGACAGATTTAAGCAAGTGTATTAAGGGATATGAGCCAAAGACATGTATTGGAGTAGGCAACGGATCTGCCATGATCGCATTGAGTGGCAGAACAGTCTCAAAGGCTGGTCTGCTCCTGTTCCTATGTTCCTCTGTTAAGCCATTATCCATCCTCACTTCTTGATGTCCTTGTTAATTTCATCTAGATTATTTATTATTTTATTGTTATTTCAATTAACTTCTATTTTCCTTCTATATCGTCAGTTTTATCAGTTGTCCTTTTTATAATACTTGGTCTGCCATTGCTATGTGAAACCTGTGCCTTTATTTTTCCTGATCCTAAGCTCTATCTCTCAGGTAATATATCACCTTGTTTTAATTCCATTATTTCCAATGCTTTCAATTCCTGGTTCTATTTCTACAAATTTTCAGCTTTCCTTCTCTAGTTCTGTTTGTATCATGGTTTTTTTCTTATTCATTCCCATCAAATCATAATGGAAAAATGAATTTGGCCCAATTTTTCTCTGCCTATCCTAGTGCTTTTCTCACTGAGCCTGTGAGATCAATTAACTTTCCCTCTGCCAGCCCCATCATTGACACAGGTAATGCAGCACAAATTGAGGATTCAGTATGGGACCGTCGAATACTTTGTAGTGTGACTTCCGAAAATGGGGTTTGGGACACCAAACTCTGAGATAAAAATGATGCTTTCACCAAGTTCACACTGTTTTGATCAAACTGGTAGAACATGGAGGTAATAGGACCCAAAAAGAAGGTGCAAAAACTGGCATAAGCATTATCTGAATGCTTGGAGCATTCGAAACAAGGTGGATGAGCTGACGGTGCAAATCATGGAAAATGGGTATGATTCAGTGGCCATTACAGAGACATGGTTACAGGATGGTCATGACTGGGAGTTAAATGTTCAGGGGTATAAAACTGTTCGGAAGGATAGACAGGAAGGTAAGGGAGGTGGTGTTGCTCTGATTTTTAAGGATGATATCAGGGCGGTAGTGAGTGATGGCATAGGTTCTACTGAACAAGACGTTGAATCCATTTGGGTGGAAATTAGGAATAGCAGGGAGAAGAAGTCACTGATAGGTGAGGTCTATAGGCCAACAAATAATGACATCGTGGTGGGGCGGACAATAAACATAGAAATAGCTAATGCATGTAAAAATGGTACAGCACTTATCATGGGGGTTTTTAATCTACATATCGATTGGTCAAACCAGGTCGGTCATGGCACCCTTGAGGAGGGGTTCACAGAATGCATCCACAATAATTTCCTTGAACTATACGTAATGGAACCTACGAGGGAGCAAGTTATCCTAGATCTAGTCCTGTGTGATGAGACAGGAATAATTAATGATCTCACAGTTAGGGATCCTCTCGGAAGGAGCAAGCACAGTATGGTCGAATTTAAAACACAGATGGAGCGTGAGAAGGTTAAATCCAGTACCTATGTCCTGTGCTTAAACAAAGGAGTCTATGAAGGAATGAAGGAGGAGTTAGCTAAGGTAGAATGGGAGCAAAAACTTTATTTTGATTGAGGAACAGGTCAATTGAGGTCAATTGAGGAACAGCGGAGGCCTTTCAAAATGATTTTTCATAGTGCTCAGCAGAAGTATATTCCAGTGATAAGGAAGAACTATAGGAAAAGAAAGAGCCAGCCATGGATGTCTAAGGAAATAAAGGAAAGTATCAGATTGAAAACAAAACACATCTAAAAAAACAAAGCGTAGTGGGAAACTAATTGACTGGGAAATCTTTAAAGGCCAACAGAAAGCCACAAAAAAAGTTATAAAGAAAATTAAGATAGATTATGAGAGTAAACTAGCTCAGAATATAAAAACAGGCAGCAAAAGTTTCTATAAATATGTAAATCGTAAAAAAGTGGCGAAGGTAAACATTGGTCCTTTAGATGATGAGAAGGCCAATTTAATAACTGGGAATGAGGAAATAGCCGAGACATTAAAGAGTTATTTCATGTCGGTCTTCACAGTGGAAGACACAAATAACATGCCAAAAACTAATGGCAAGAAGGCTATAGCAGGTGACGACCTAGAAACTATCATTGTCACTAAGGAGGCAGTGCTGGGCAAGCTAATGGGGGGCTAAAGGTAGACAAGTCTCCTGGCCCTGATGAAATGTATTCCAGGGTACTAAAAGTGTTGATGGGGGAAATAGCAAATGCACTAGTAATTATTTACCAAAATTCACTGGACTCTGGGGTGGTTCCCGCAGATTGGAAAACAGCCAATGTGATGCCACTGTTTAAAAAAGGAAGTAGACAAAAAGCTGGTAACGATAGGCCAGTTAGCTTAACTTTGGTAGTGGGGAAAATGCTTGAATCTATAATTAGGGAAGAAATATCAAGACATCTGGATGTAAATTGTCCCATTGGGAACACCCAGCATGGGTTCATGAAGGGTAGGTCATGTTTAACTAATTTGGTGGAATTCTTTGAGGACATTACTTGCATGGTGGACAATGGGGAACCTGTGGATGTGGTGTATCTGGACTTCCAGAAGGCATTTGACAAGGAGCCACACCAAAGGCTGCTACATAAGATAAAGTTGCACGGTATTACAGGTAATGTATCGGCATGGATAGAGGATTGGTTGACCAGTAGAAAGCAAAGAGTAGGGGTAAATGGGTGCTTTTCTGGTTGGCGGTCAATGGCTAGTGGTGTGCCTCAGGGATCAGTGTTGGGACCCCAATTGTTTACAATTTACATAGATGATTTAGAGTTGCGGACTAAGTGTGGTGTGTCAAAATTTGCAGATGACACTAAGGTAAGTGGTAGAGCAAAGTTTGCAGAAGACACAAAGTCTGCAAAGGGATATAGATAGTCTAAGTGAGTGGGCAAAGGTCTGGCAGATGGAGTACAATGTTGATAAGCATGAGGTCATCCATTATGGTAGGAATAACAGCAAAATGGACTATGTTTTAAATGGTAAAAAAATTGCAGCATGCTGCTGTGCAGAGGGACTTGGGTGTCCTTGTGCATGAATCGCTGAAGGTGGGATTGCAGGTGCAGCAGGTAATTAAAAAGACAAATGGAATTTTGTCTGCCATTGCTAGAGGGATAGAGTTTAAAAGACAGGGAGGCTATGCTGCAGCTGTATCGGGTCCTGGTGAGGCCACACCTGGAGTACTGTGCGCAGTTTTGGTCTCCTTACTTGAGAAGAGATATACTAGCACTGGAGGGGGTGTAGAGGAGATTCACTCAGTTGATCCCAGAGTTGAGAGGGTTGGATTATGAGGAGAGACTGAGTAGACTGGGATTAAACTCATTAGAATTCATAAGAATGAGGGGAGGTCTTACAGAAACATATAACATTATGAAGGGAGTAGATAAGGTGGAGGCAGCGAGGTTGTTTCCATTAGCAGGTGAAACAAGGACTAGAGGGCATCGCCTCAAAATAAAGGGAAGCAGATGTAGGACTGAGGTCAGGAGGAACTTCTTTACCCAAAGGGTTGTGAATCTGTGGAAATCCCTGCTCAGTGAAGTGGTTGAAGCTACCTCGCTGAACGTTTTTAAGGCAAGGCTGGATAAATTTTTGAACAGTAAAGGAATTAAGGTTATGGTGTGTGGGCGGGTAAGTGCAGCTAAGTCTCAAAAAGATCAGCCACGATCTTATTAAATGGCGGGGCAGGCTCGAGGGGCCAGATGGCCTAGTCCTGCTCCTAGTTCTAATGTTCTTGTGTTATGACGTACCTCTGGAGCAGATGGGACTTGAACCCAAATTACCTAGTTCTACCACTTCAGCAGAAGATCCTCCTTTTAAAACTCAACAAACTTTCAAAGTGGGATATGAATCCAGACAGAACAATTTATAAGATCTGTGCTCTGGCTTGAATACCTGGGAAAAGTTTTGCGAAACATATTAAATTGGTTTAGCTATTCACACAATAAACACCTGAAATATTGAGAAAAGCATTGTTTTGCATATGGTAAAAAAAACCCAGCATATCCAAAGACATTGTCTCAAAAAATTGCTGCTAGAATAATAGCAACTTGCCAGCATTCACCATTATCAGTTTCTAAAAACAATGCAGCAATTTTCAATGATGTGATGTACCATGGATTCCAACTTGCCACAAATTCCTGAACAATGTGGCTCACTCTGTGAAACCATAACAGTTGCATCCTTGTTGTGAGTCTACGATTGAGACGTCGTTAAATGTCTCGATTTATGGTCCTAGTGGAAATTAATCTTACTGTTGTCATTTAGAACATTCATGGGTGTCATTCATAGAATAAGGAACTGGTTAAGGACATGAATTGTGTCCGTGAAATAATTCTTAAATCTTGGTGCTTATGAAATGAACAATGAAGCTATGGGTCTCATCACAACAGCTACTGCATTGTTCCTCATGGGTTTTTTTTTCACTTTTTATATCTTGCTAGACCTTTGTGCCAGCCTTGCCATTCATGATACTCATCCAGTATTGCAGCAATTTTAAGGATGCAAAGCAGCTTTGATACCCAGAAATGCAAATTAGAGGGATTTATTTTAGAAAATAATTTTGGGATATAACATATGACTAATTCAAGAATGGTATGTTGTAAGTATGGCATGATTGGAAGAAAAGATGACTTAGGAACTATTATTCACAGAGTTCTTAATGACAGAGGTTTTCCTTGTGTAATTTCTGAGCCTGCTGTAGACTAATTGATAGAGATTTATTGCTCTGATTCGTTAACAATTCCATTTTCAATGTTTCATATTACTACCAATATGGCATAAGTCAAACTCGATGAATGGTAGTCTTTTATAACCTATTCGATTACAAATAGATGTAGTAATTATTTCCTTCATAGCTCAGGATGGTTTGTTCATTTTGTACACCTACATTGTCATTCACCCATTGAATGCTCAAGGATCAAAACAAAAATTCCCAGAGTTTTACTATCCATCTCATTGCTTATTTATTTTTAACCATTTCTCTGTTTTTCTCTTTATAAATCAATTATTTATTTTCCTCTCTCACTTCCAATAATTTTTAATCAACCAGTTCAGATATTCTGCGACATGCCTTTGGGGTAAGTAGGATTTGAACCCATATCAGAGATAACAAGATGTGGAGCTGGATGAAC
>JAHRHZ010000013.1:6633045-6697124 GCA_024137785.1 Ginglymostoma cirratum
TCATAGGAGCAGGAAAGCTTTCCTGCTCCTATGATGCTGCTTGGCCTGCTGTGTTCATCCAGCTCCACACCTTGTTATCTTTGAACCCAGATCCACTGGTCCAGAGTTAGTGATACTACCACAGCACCGCAAACTTCCAGCAAAGGGCACAAATCCATTCAATTCTGTTTATTGTTCTTTGTTCTGTTTCTTTATCATTTTCTTTTTGGTTCAGGAGATAGACTGTTGGATACGCCTTTCAAGAAGTTGCAGATTATGGCACCACTGCACTATCATTGAAGTTAATTCCTATGATCTGAAGGGTTAGGAAAATACCCAATTAATATTACTCACTGCAAGATGCAATATGCAATTAAATTTTGTGTCCATTAAGCACAACAAAGTGCTTTAATTTCCACAACCTGTGCTAAAAAATATATAGGTACACCTTGTCACTAAACTCCACAAATAAAGATACCGATTGCTTTATTTTGAATTACCCAATTCTATCCCTTTGATTGTCCCCACCAATTACAGCATGGTGTTAGCATGATTTGACCACAATTTATGGATTACATTAAAGCAAAAAACAATGCTGTTGGACATTTAAATGTCAGAATGTAGCAGATTGTCTGTTCCGAAAGTGGGCATGGTTTCCACACCAATTCACTCCGCTGTTGAATTCATGGATTCCTGGACAAATTTACAAGACAGGACCCCATCCAGGAATCTCCAGCATAGAAAAATCTCAAGGCTAGTGAGTAATTTTAATACGATCAAAGTTGGAAACAACATTTCTGGCCTTACTGGGGATATATGGGCTATTGTATCTGCCATGTATGCATTTGAAGTGTCCTTTAACTCTCTGCAATTGGAAATTTGGAGAAGGATTTTGGTGATTAGAAAAAAATTGTCATGTGTGGTGAATGAAACTGACATGATCTCAGATGCAGGAATTAATGGATGCAGAGGCTCTGTGTGTTACAGAGCTAGTGTTTAGTGACTTTGGTGTACCTCATAAAGCTTCACAGTCTTCATGATGTGATTGTTTGTCCATGGCCAATATACATTATCCAGTGCCAAACTATGGCCATATATCCTTAGTGTAACTGTGAAAATATGTCTTGTTGAAGAACTTTGTGTGCAAGTATCTGTTTTCATTTAAAAACAATTGTCTGAATCTCATCAGAATCTGGTTTGGTTCCAGTTTTGGTTAGTTTCATGAAGGGTTTCTCTCCATGAGGCCTTGTGGTTTTTCTCTCACTATCTGCCCAAACTCACCTCATTACTTATGTGCCACAGCCTAAAGCACTGCGATCTTTGTATTCCCCTACTCACTGTCAGCTGATCACTGCTGGGATCTTCCAGGTTTCCAGCTGCTCGCACTATATTCACAACAAAGTTGTAAAAACAGGTCAAGCGCTGTCATTTCAGAGCTGCCTTGCATGGTTCCTGTCCACATGGTTCCTGTAAACACATCCAACAAAGCGAAGTTAGCAAGATGCCTTCTGAATGGGGACCTGGAAGTCCTCATGGATGTGGTAGTACAGAGGAAGTCCATTTTCTGCCCCGGATCAGATGAGACTACAACGCAAGACACTGCCAGCCTGGTCTGAAGAGTCAGTGCAATACCCGCAGTCCAGGGGCATGTCCCAAAATGTAGGAAGATCAATAACCATCTCCATTCATCAAGATTAAGTGCCACCATCTTCAGTCTGCTACTGAGCAGTTAACATCACTCTGCACTGCAAAGAAGCCATTCACCAACTGAGCTAACCAAATCCCCTGGTCACCATGAAGGTCCATGAATGCAGTGGTGACACTCAGGTTAGATTCAGCACCAACCATTTCTCTCTAATGAGAGAACAGCCTCATAGTCCTTTGAGATTATGGTGACTACTATCTGTTAGGTCACATTCATTCAATCTCTGCTACAGCGAGCACCTCCCACCAAAATGCTGGATTACCACTCTCACTATTCCCTGCAGCATCATCCCTCCCTTGTTCTCACCTATCTCCACACTCCCAGCCTACTAAACCAGCATACCTTATTGACTCACCCAGGACACCTCACTACTTTTCCCTCACCTGCACCAGCCCCAGCAGAGAGAACCAAGGTAGGTAGTAGCGTGACTGATATTTAGCTCGTCGCCTCCAACAAGGACAGGATCCTGGCCAGAGAGGACTGTTACTGCCAACGTGGTAATGCCATTACCCCCATGCCTCGGCCATGAAGAAAGATTCATTGTCCATTGCTGTGATGGTCTCCCACTACAACCACAATGAATTATTTACAGTCTACACTATACCTTTTGTTCATAATGCATTCTCTCCTTTGTCTCCTCTAGGTCTGAATGCCATCTGTACAGTTTCGCTGGCAAACAGACTAACCGGGCAACACCTCTGAGGAAGATGTTGAAGATCCCTCAGAAGATGCACCAACAAGACTGTTACCTGTACCCTCCAACAGCTCATAGCCTGACCCGTGGGTGGATATTGGCATTTGATTGGAGTTGGGGGCCCGTTCTGGTCAACGTATTACTGCCACATCATTACAGCTGGTCAAGAAATGGACACTCAAATTCACCAGCACTCAGAGACTGCCAGAGACCTCTCATCCCCAGGCAGTAGAGGACCCTACTGTGTTGGCAATTCAGAACCTCATTGACATCCACAAACAGGCGCAAGACAAGCAAGCAGGTTTCTCAGAGGTACTGGGCAAACTGACGTAAAGTTTGCAGAACTTGGCCAAAGCTGGTGGTGCCATGTTGTCTCTGGCATATGAATGTCTGGCTGCCTTCAAGGACCGATTGGTGGCTGCCCTGAAGAGCCAGGTACAACACAATCAGTGCCTGTTGGATATATGCACAGACCTGTATCTATCACTGTAGACATTGGTGCTCAGGTGACAGGAGCAGAGTAGGGGCAGGTCGTGTTAGGTGAGGAACCTTGACCTCATTCCAAATGCCCCTTCTTCATTTGGGGGTAGGGTGTTTTCAATATGTACCCAGTGGGAGGATAAACCACATGCAGACCTACAGAATGTCTCTTCTCAGGACACTCTAAATGTGACCACCCTTAGCCCTATGGGAGATCAAACTGACGAGGGTATGCTTACTCCAGGGCAGGACACATTCAACATATTTGGGCCTTCTAGCCACAAAAAGTGAAGTGCCAGGCAAAAGAAAAGCTGAACCAATGAATTTGTTCTTACTTTTGTGCAGACATTACAACATGGTCACAGGAGTAAACTTTAGCTTTAGTTCATTGATTGTTTATAAATGTTACACAGTGCTTTGCTGAGTGAATAAATCATCTTTAATGACTCATAGAATCCATACTGTGTGGAAACAGGCCCTTTGGCCCAACAATTCCACACCAACCCTCAGAGCATCTCACCCAGACCTATCCCCCTATAACTCACCTGATTTACACATTCCTGAATACAATGGGAAATTTAGCATGGCCAATCCACCTAGCCTGCACATCTTTGGACTGTGGGAGGAAACCAGAGCATCGGGCTGAAACCCACACAGACACGGGGAGAATGTGCAAACTCCACACAGTCACCCAAGGGTGGAATGGAACCTGGGTTCCTGGTGCTGTGAGGCAGCAGTACTAACCACTGAGCCACCGTGCCACTTCCGTAAACTCTTTTTAAGATCATCACACCATTCTCTACAATGATTTGTGGAAAAATTAAAACTCCCAAGTAATCTAACTGACCATGCATGTTATGCAAATTGATTTAGGATCAGGTCCTTTTGAAGTCACCAGTCTCAGGCACCTACAGTTGCTGTAGAAGTCTTTGTCAGGTCTAAACCAAAAGCAACAACACCTATTCTTGGGCAGTGGTACACAGGATTGTTCCTTCATGCATATCTACTACAGTAGGCATCAAAGTTAAGAATTTGCACCATTCTAAACTGCTGAGGCTGTTGACTGAAATCAGGGGTCCACAAAAAGATATTCAACAACAATTTGCATTTGAATTCCACTATACTGTAGTAAAATATCTGAATAGAAGTTAACAGGAGCATTATCTGACCATACTGTTGACACCAAATCAAAGAAGAATGTAGGAAAGACGAACACAACCTTGGTCAAAGAACGATAACAGTCTGAAAGTTGGAGAGTGAGGCAGAGAGGATAAGAAAATTGAAGATAGCATTCCTGATCTCAGAAGCTAAATGGTTGACATCATGGCCACCAACTGTGAGCAAAGGACTGAAAAATGCAAAGGCGGCCAGAACTTAAGGAATACTAAATTACCAGAGAGTTTTAGAGTTGTAGAAATTACTATTTTTGTTGTCTATTAGTCGGGATGTTGTCTTTGGCATAATGCTGAGATTCACGTACAGTTTTCCAGGCTATTTATTTGAAATATTATGGACCTGGAATTGACTGCCAAACTTATTCAAGGAAAGTCCACTTAAAGCATATTAGTCTTGAAATAAAGACATTTTGGTTCTATAGGGACAAAGTTGAACTAAAAACATACTGCTTCTTGTATAGTATTGTAATTTTGTAAAATTGTAATTTTTTAAAAAGCTACTAACTAAACAAAATAATCTATATTTACTATAGATTATTTAAAAAATCATAATGGCAATGACATTTTTTGGCAGTCATTTCTGTGATGTTTTTGTCAAATGAGTTACATACAGCAATATCTGAAGCAAGGTAAAAATGAAACACAACTACAAAATTAATACAAAAATGACACAATCAATTCACAATACATTACAGCTGAGTTTTAAATCATGTCCTTAATACTTTCCTTGTTTCAGGAAATATGCTGCCCAATATCCCCCGACATGATCATCTAACCAAGGAAGTTTAGTGCTGTATCTGCCTTACATCGGAACTGAACATTGTGTTGTTCTCAAGAGCCACATGTGTATTTCTTCACTTTACCAAAAGGGTATTCATATATTATTTACATGGGGGACAGAAAGAAACATTAAGCTATTTGTTTCTCAGGCAGCAAGTGGATATTAAGAGCAACAGTTATGTTGGGATCACTTATTTCAACTGACTAAACATGATTTCACATAAATACAAAATATTTATTCCGTAATGCTTCCTCAATTCAATTGGTTCCCTTGTTTGTTGTAAACAAAATAAGCCAATTATTAACATGCATCTTCATTCTAAATTCGATCACCTTCTGAGTGAAAAAATATGTCCTGAATTTCCCTCTATTCATAGCTAATTCCTTCAAATTTGTGTCCCCTAATTATTGACCTCTCTAGTAAACTTACCTATTTCATTTGGAGCACCTCATAATTTTATATATCTCAAATCAAATATAAATCTGAGATTGGGCAAAGAACAACCCTAACAGAATCTTGATAGTCAAATGTCTCCTTTGGTCCCTTTTTATATTTTCTTGTATATAGAAATAGTGCATAGACAATATCCTCTGAGCACATAGGGGCACAATTATCAAACGCGATGAGAGTGATGTGTTGTGATTACAAGAAAAGGCTAACAAATAATTTATTCCTTTTCCATCAACAAAAATCATTTCAGTATATTGCTCTTAGATTTTTATAACTTTATGCTTTGCATGAAATTGTACAAGTACATGTTGCTTTTAAAAATTCAACATTAAAATGTAAATCTTCTTGAAATTCTTACTGTGGAGAAACATGATCAAAAAATATTCCCAAATGTGACAGTACTATGTGGAAGCACTGTTAAATCAGCTTTTCTGTCTAACCTGATGTGTTGCCCATACAGTAGAAACCACATTCGCTGATAATTAAGTCAAACATAATGATATTCTTTTTATAGTGGAAACATTGCGACATTTCAGTTCATTTCCATGCAACAAAGTATGATTGTTAGAGCAAAAGTGCTGAATATCTATTTTTTTTGGTTAATGAGAACATTCAAACATGTCTCACAAATCATTGTAAATCACTGGCCTGGAATTTTTTGGGAAAATAATGGGGAAATTAAATGCACACAAAATTATCTGTGAGTAGACAACTCAGGGATTTGAGGTAATGAAGAGAACTGTAAATTACTTCAAATTGCAGAATGGTGTGAACCACTCTGCCATGTGCTTCAGGAAAATGATGCTGTCGGCCTCCAGATAAGTTTAAAAAAATCTGTATTTTTTTTATCACGAGTTAAGAGTTTAACAACTAAATTAACTTTTTTACACATTAGATTTATATTCCTTTACTGCATCTCAGAATTCCAGAAAGGGAACAATGAGAATAATGAAATCAGAAGCTACTATAGATAAGATGGTTGCAAATTTAAAAGCAAGAAATGTTATGCTAGAAATGTAGTTGGTCCAGATATCAGTTAGCCTACAACTAGGCTGTTGCATGTAGTTCTGATCACTTTATGATTGGAAAGCTTTGTTCACACTAGAGATAGTATAGAGGAGATTTATGAAGCATGCTGCTTGGAATGGAGAATTCTAACTATGAGAAAATGTTCAATAGACCAGGGTTGTTTTCTATGGAACAGAAGAGGCTGGAAGAAGATTTAACGAGATGTAAAGAATTATGAGATACCCAAATGAAATGGATACGTTAGTGACAATTTCCTTTACTGGAGAGATCAAACACTAGAGGGCACAGATTTAAAGGAATCGGCAGTCGAATAGAGGGAAATTCTAGATATAATTTTTTCAATCAGGAGGTGATTGAGTTTAGAATTAACTGTCTGCAAGAGTAGTAAGGGTATATATTTTAAAAGAAAATACAGGCACTGCAAGTGTCATACCTACAGCACAACGAATCAACAGTTGGAAAGTGAAATTAGGCTGACTTAGACTCTTTATGACTAGCACAATCACAGATGCCCAAATGGCACTCTCTACATTATCAATTTGCTATTTTTGATTCTTCACTTTATTTCTTTCATAGAACCTACTTTTAATTTAATTCACTTTATTTTCTTGTCTGTTACTTCCTCTGTTTATTTTTCAATTCTTGAAATTCAGTACACAAGGGGATCACTAGCCGATTCTATTTTATATCAACATGCCAAATGTCCTAATAATGTAATTATTAGCTGATATCCAAGAATTTGTGTCATAAAAACCTTTTGAATGAAAAAGGGAGGTAAAGTTTTCCAAAATTGGGGATGCAACAAGTTAGTCAATTTCAGCAACTTCTCGACCAACATATCCAGAAGTATATCTTTGTGCTGAAGCATTCTCTTCAGTGCTCAATTGAAGTGTCTGTTAGATTTTGACCACAGGGAGCAAAACATTGTCACGGTGTTTGCTGTCATTGGCAAAGCATGGGTGCTCATCACTTCTTAGAAACCCTCAGTGAGAGATCTCTGTGGTAAGAATATTGATGATGTCCCAGTGTGGTGGATTATTAGCATTCTTCAATGTGATTCTCAACTTGAGATGGCAATGTTATGCAGCTGTCGAAGCCCTCAATCAAATTAAAGAATTCTAACAGATAGCCTCACAGGAAATAAAAGAACATGAAAATCAATTCATATTTTAAACATTTTACAGGAACAAAATTTTAAAAAAGGCATGTACACTTGGGACAAAGGGAGAAGCTCATATGTAATGAACATTTAAAAAGAATGTAATTTAAAAGTATTTAGTATCAACAATCTAGTAATTAGTCATATTGGATGAATTTAACACAGTGTACAAAACTAAAATTAATTATTTCAGTGACAGATCTGTCTTTTACTGTGGTTACTATTCTATCACTGTTAAAACAGACACCTAGACCAGACTGAACATGATGCAACCTTTGATGAGTTGGTGCCAACAGCTGCGTAAGAACTGAAATGGGAATGTTTTTGCCACTTCAACTACTTTCAATGACTGATTTCTCTATTTCCACAGCACAACCTGTGGAGGAGAACTGAGTGACAGACCACAACTTCAGCATTGCTGCATTAAGGTGCCTATACACTAAATCTGAAAGTTGTGCTCGACCTCAAAGGGACAATGGTAGTGAATGCCTTAAGTTGGCAGTTAAAAACTACAAAATCTAAGTCAATAATCTTTAAAATATAAATTCTGTTTTTTTTAGGATAGCATTATGGATACTACAACACAATACTTTAATTAGAAAGCTGTTGTTACTAAATTTAACCTTACCCATTCCTTTTTACCTTCAAAGTGTTCCAAGTGTAACATTTGATCATTCCGACCAACTGATGTTACCAATCATATATGACCTATACACACCGGATTGATTAGGGTTCCCTTTGTCATTTTGGCACCTTCATGAAATGAATCTCACTGCCTATTCAAATTAAAGCCCTAATGCTCATTTCAAACCGTTTTACTAAATTAGATCTGCCTGATTGTGCCATGCTACAGTTAATTTTCTTTGGATGCATAACCACTGAAGCAATTACCCTGAGAGGGACCACTGGAGGCATCTACTAAAAGGGCAAAATTAAAAACTGTTGTACTGCTTATCCTAGATCCACATGGCAAATGTGGACAGTTTCCGGCTCACCTCTCCACCTCTTCTGGACATTTCCCATCCCACCTGCCTCATCCACACGAGTCTTATCATGGATCAGGTTCTGATTTCCTTACAACTGACTCTCATCCTCATCATGATTAAAAGACTGTCTCTTCAGGAAAGATGACAACTACAGCATCTTTTACTTTCTGAAGATATATGTAGACCAATTTTGCATAGCCTTCTTGCATGCATAATTAATTTGCTGCTAGTAACTGTTTGGCCTAATTAGTTGTTCTTAATTTACCAGTTAAATTAGTTAGATTAAAATTTCTTAACAAGAGAAAGAAACAAGTAAATCTTTACAAGCGTAGATACAGAAGAAGGAATTTGAACTAAGACTCAAAAATAGATTTAATGACCTAGAAGTTGGATGTTGACTCAAAGTAAAGTAGAGTGTCATCAACAAACACATAGAGCTCGACCCCGTGTAGACTCCACTGCGAAGGAAAACTGGAAGTGAGGTAATCCAGCTCAATGGACTCCAGAGTTTAAATAACAGGCAGGAAAATAGAATGGTGCTTCATCGGAGGCTGCACTGATGATGTTACCCAGCATGGTAATGAAACATCTGTGAAACAACGAACCAGTTCGGCGAGCCAACCAACTACAACATCCACAACCCGAGCCACAAATCTACTCTAAAACCTTAGTGAATACAATAATGATGGACGAAACTTCAGAAATTGCACCACACAACAAGGCAACAGGCAAAACAAAAAAACGAGGAGGAGAAAGAAATTGAGAAAATTGCACAAAACAGTCTCTGATAAAATGGAATTATGCTGAAACCGTAAAAATAACTTGGGAAAAAATAAATTAAAGAAAAAAGAGAGAGGTAAATTAGAGTATTTTTCAAAACATGAAGGGAGTTGAAAGAAATCTTGAGAAAAAACATAGCAGAAGCAAGAATTCAATGATTAAGAGAAGCAGATGGAAACCTTACATCAAGATAAGGAGAAGTACTTAAGTCTATGTTCAGTTTATCAGGGCTTACATAATTCCAAAGCAGAAGAATCTTAAAGAAATAAAAACCTAATTGATTGCAAACAAATTGACAATTGTTACTGAGACGGGTGATCTGGTCAAATTTTTCAAGATATGAACAGGAAGAAACAGGATGGGTAAACTATTTCCATTGATTGGGGATTCTAGAACAGGGGAACATAGTCTGAGAATTAGGACCATTCAGGAAAGAATTTAGAAGCACTTCTACACACAAAGGGTGGTAGATGTTTATGGAGTTTAACCCTGAAAAGTGTGATTCATTTTGGAAGGACAAACTTGAAAGCAGAATACAGGGTTAATGGAAAGATTCTTGGCAGTGCGGAGAAGCAGAGGGATCTTGGGGTTCATGTTCACAGTTCCCTGAAAGCTGCCACCCAGGTGGATAGAGTTGTTAAGAAAGCGTATGGTGTGTTAGCTTTCATTAATTGAGGGATTGAGTTCAAGAGCCATGAAGTTATGTTTCAGCTGTACAAAAGCCTGGTTCGGCCACATCCGGAGTATTGTGTCCAGTTCTGGTCACCTCATTACAGGAAAGATGTGGAAGCATTGGAAAAGGTGCAGAGGAGGTTTACCAGGATGTTGCCTGGAATGGAGGGAAGGTCTTATGAGGAAAGGTTGAGAGAGCTAGGGCTTTTCTCTTTAGAACGACGAAGGATGAGAGGTGACTTGATAGAGGTGTACAAAATGATCAGAGATATAGATAGAGTAGACAGCCAGAGACTTTTTCCTAGGGTGGAGGTAGCTTTTACGAGGGGACATAGTTTTAAAGTGAAAGGAGGTAGATATCGGGGAGACGTCAGAGGTAGGTTCTTTACTCAGAGAGTGGTAGGGGTGTGGAATGCATTGCCAGAGAGGGTAGTGGAGTCGGCCTCATTAGGGGCATTTAAGCAGCTATTAGATAGGCATATGGGTGATAGTATAAGGTAGGGGTGGAGGTTAGATAGACCTTAGGTTTCGGGTAAAAGTTCGGCACAACATCGTGGGCCGAAGGGCCTGTACTGTGCTGTACTGTTCTATGTTCTATGTTCTATGTTTGGAACTCTTTTCCACAAATGCCAATGGATGCTGGATTGGTTGTTAATTTTAAATTTCAGATAGATAAATTTTGCTAAGGGATATGGACCAAAGGCAGGTATTTGGAATTAGGACACAGATCAGCCATGTTTTTATTGAATGGTGGAACAGGCTCGAGGGTCTGAATCACCTACTCCTGTTCCTATGTTCCTATATTCGTACGTGAAGAACCAGTGGCTCATCAGTCTGTTATCTCCTTAGTACAAAAATCTAACAATTCAAAATAGTATTAGTTGAATATGAGCAAATTGGGTTTAGAGAACAGTGCTCTTCAATGAACCTTTTATATGAAAAGATGATATGGTTGTGAAAACATACAGGTAGTTCTCCTATAACATGATAGTTGTGTTCTTGTGTGACCTTGCACAATAGAAAATTGCACTATAGAAAATCGCCATAGAAAATCACTATACCTGTTAAGCAGAAAGTTTGTGTTATCCAAACAGCGTCCACTATTCATCAATCATGTTATAGCCAATTCACGTTAACGAAACATGTGTTATAGCAGAACTAACTGCATGAATAACAGTTGAGACTATGCATTGATTTCATTGATTATGAGAAGACATTTAATTCAGTGGAACTTTCAGAGATTTACTTGTAGTTGCATGAAAAATAGGAACAAATGAAGTTTATGCGAAGATTCTAGAGGGCATCTACGCAGATGCAAAGACAGAATATGCTTTGATAAAGATGCAATACAGTTAATAAACATTGAAATAGAAGTGAGATAAATGAATAAAATCTCACAAAAAATTTCCACCACAGAAATGGAAGACATGCTCATGAAGATATCATTAGAGGAGACGGGATTAAATATTGATGGATAAAAACTAATAGACTTATGTTTCATAGATGATATTGCACTAATTACTTCATCTTTAAAGATTTGGAAATGCAAAAAGGAAGGACAGATTAGTATCAGAGTTGGATAGAGTTGCTTCAGTAGATACAGGGATTTTAAGCGTGATAAGAAAACATCACTGGCAATAAGAAGCAGACCAAATGTGTCCTATTGAAAATGACATTGAGACACAATCATGGACAGGTACAAAATATGTAGAACAAAAACTGTGTACATGTCAGCAAACAATGAAAAGACGAATGCTACTTATATCTCTTAATGTCAAAATTTGATGAAGTGAAATATGTTAGTAAACCAAATTTAAGGACATTGTTCAGAAGACAAAAGAAGACAAATCAAGACGGGCTTGGCATGTTACTTGAAGGAATGGTAACAGGTGAACAAAAAGATTAAATGGAATGGCAGTCAAGAAAAGGCAAAAAAAAGGAAACAAAGAGGTAGATAGAGAAACGTCATAACATCTGACCTAAGAACCACATGGGTGAAAGCAGCAAAAAAAGGAGTAGATAGGACAAGAGGCTACATCCTGCACTACATGAACACAACATAAATGAATGAATAAGTAAGTGAATAAATAAATGCATAAATAAATTTTCCACACTGGCCAAAGGGAATCATAAGGAAAGAGCAGAAATACCTTAGTTTGGCAGGATGATGAGGCAACACTAAATAGGTATTTTACGTTAATCATTTATTATCAATAACAGATGCTTTTTGGTATTGGTACTTATGTCAATTGTGTTTTTTCTCAATTTGTATGAGTTTAATTAAAAACAGTCACTTTTCATTCTAAGTTCAAATGGATTGGCTTCAATGATTGAGAAAAAATAATGTCTGATGAAATTTGGTTGAGAAACACATTGTTCTAGAAATTTGCTCCTGAAAGGGAGCCTTAAAGAATTTTGAGGGATAAATCTGACTTTTAGTGATGGTAGAAATCATTTTACCCCAACCTGATCTTCTTTTCCAATTGAAACTAAAGACAAAGATAACTATATAGTAATTAAAAGGGATTGCCAATTTGCCAATATCTGTTGAAGACCAAGCATCCACATTGTTGCGGGGATGTAAATCTTCTTTGGTTCCTCTGTTTGATAAATGTGGATGCTCAGATTTTGTATTTGTTACAAATGTCACCTTGTGTATAGAATCTGATTTTGTTCAGGTTCAGCTGATTTCTTCATTCCACTGTTAATTGTATTTCTGAATGTCACCTTGTGAAGAGTTAGCTGTTCCTTCATTTTTACTGTAATTGGCTTTCTCGATGTTGCCTTGTCAAGTTTCAGTCGCAGGCCTAACTTCAAAGCAAAATGAGCCGAGGGAGAGCAGAAACTTGTTACAATTCTGTGGTTCACTGCCTAATTCTTTGATTTCAAAAAGGAATAAACATTATCTATGAAATATCAGACTGACAAAATTCACAGCAAGATTACTCTAAGATCGAAGCAGGCATACAAAGACAAGGTCAGGTAAAAATTCAGAGACTACAGTCTATAATAGATTTCTCTGTAATTCAGGGCATGTTATTAAATAGTTAATTAATTTCTTAATAATGTTTCCCCTTATAGTTATATCCAATCTGCACTTCTTATTTGCCAAATTATGTCTGCTCCATTTTGTTAACATTGGTAAAAATGAATAATTATGTATTGTTAGCCTATTAAAACATTGGGTTGTACTTTATTCTTTGCCATTTCAGAGCTAAGGTACCTTGTTCTGGATTATTGAATATAAACTAATTGATAAACAAGTCTATTCCATACATCTTTAATTATAGATTATGGAAAAGAGGGACAAGCACCTGGATTCACAAGCTGTGCAATGATATCCCCTCCATGCTCAGAACCATCTTCATAACAATAGGCTAGTTACTACCACATGGCAGAGCAAACTCTTCTATCCATATAGTGATGGGAAGCCACCTGTACCCTTCAATACAAGTATCTTTCTGGATGCCAGCAAAGAATTCAGAACTAAAGATCTAGTCCAGCACTTTCTCAGCATTGTTAGGAAGTGGTAGGGATGGTATATTGGTGGGGAAGGGTGTTGGTGAGGAAGGTTGACATGTGTTTGCTCTAAGCAGATAATACCAGACATTGCTGGCATGGCAGGAGCCCATATTGGATTATATGGGAAAGGTAATTAAGTTGTTAGACAGATAGTTACCAAATTTTTACCAAATATTTCCAATATTATAAAGAGCATAAGAACAAGAAGTTTATAAAACCACGAAGGGTATAGATAGGGTAAATAGACAAGGTTTTCTTTCTCCAAGTAAGAGAGTCCAAAACTAAGGGATATAGGTTTAAGCTGAGAGGGAACGATTTAAAAGAGACCTGATGGACATTTTTTTCAAGCAAAGGATGGTGCGTGTATGGAATGAGCTGCCAGAGGAAGAGGTGAAGTCTGTTACAAAGTTAGCATTTAAAAGGTATTTGGATATCCATATGAATAGGAAGAGTTTCGAAGTATATGGGCCAAATGCTGGCAAATAGGATTAGATTAAGTTAGGATACCTGTCAACATGGACGAGTTGGACCAAAGGGTCTGTTTCCGTCCCGAACATCTCTATGACTCTATGACTCTAACAGAATTTTGATTCCTCACCAGAAATGTTGATGTGGAATTTCAGCAGAAGGTATGTGTTAGGTAGGTCAGTAACCATTGTGAGAGATAATGAGACCCGGTAATGTGTTTGATTCCTAGTTGACAGTGATGGCATCAATCAGGAACAACACAAACCTGGCTAACATATAGAAGTAATTGTACATCCAGAGTAAAGGGGGGATGAAAGGCCAAGAAAAATAAATGCAGCTATTTGCTATTAGTTTCATTCACTCAAACTTTGAGGTTCCAGTGAGGAGAAGCATTAGAGACAAAGAGAGCTGCAACAGTAGGCGCAAAGTGGAAGTGGCCATGAACAAGGTCAGAACAAAGAGGAATGCAGCCGGCCTTTTGTGATCAGATGATGCCACCCACCAGAAGGAATCTAAGGTTGAGCTTCCTTAAAATGTCAAAGCTAGAGTGTTGCTCAAGACTGTGCTACTGCAGGTGGATGCTCAGTGAGGTAAACTCCATAATGGAGACGAACTGCGCTCAATGGGAAATGGTGACACCCAACGCATATGATGCTAAATTGTCATACTTTAGGATTATTCCAAGGAATTTCTGCAGATGCTTGTATGAATCCCTGGTTTGTGCGTCAGTGCTGCATTCACGATGGCTACCACTGCCAGATTTTAAAAAAAGAGCAATCAGTACATACAGTTTCTTGCTGCTACAGACGGTCAGGCTGTGAGAAATCTTGTATTCAGGGCTATCTCTGGATTCTCCCAGTGTGAGGTGTCATTGATTGCACTCATCTTGGAGATCAAGGCTCCCTCAGACAGGGCAGCAGCTTTTATCACCGTAATGCTCTTACACTCACCCAATATATGACTGGTTCTGTAACCACCTCAACCAAATCTCTCAGATCAGTGCAACTTTCCCAGGAATCTGTCCCAATATTCACTCTATAAGATGCTAACCTTTTCAGGATCCCTGCTGAAGGGATTGCTACAGTTGCCAGTAAAGAACACAAGCGCAAACGTGGATAAGAGATGCAACACCTGCAAAGAGACAACTCAGGTGAAAGTCAAGTACGCAACAGGCCTACTGGAGATTAAATTCAGATGCTTGAGTAGATCTGGTGGAGATTTTCAATATAACCAACCCAGGGTTTTCTGTATCATTGTGGTGTTTAGGGAAGTTATGAAGTAGAGAAACTTAGGACAATCCGAACATTCTGGAGTGTGAAGCCTCTCTCTATAATGAGAAAATATGGAGACGGTTGGTGATTTGTACAGCAAGATGAAGACCTAAATGTACAGCAGGCAAGATATAATGAGATTAGTGAAACAGGGGTTTAATGCAGTATTAATACAGGCATGTTTCACAAGGCCTTTAGATACCTGCATTCCATAAAACCTCCACTTTCTGTAAAAGCAAATTACTGCAGATGCTAGGAATCTGAAGCGACACAGAATGGGCTGGAGGAACTCAGCAGGTCTGGCAGCATAAGTGGACATTGAAACAGAGTTAATATTTTGAGTCTCATATGAATCTTCTTCAGATTCTTCTGCAGAAGGGCCATATCAGACTCAAAAACATTAACTCTGTTTTTCTGTCTGCAGATGCTGCCAGATCTAATGAGTTTCTCCAGCATTGTTTGTTTTCATTCCACCATCTGCAGCCTTGCTGATGTTAGACTGAAGGTCCTTGCCATTTTCTTTCAGTCATCATCATGTCAGATGGCTTCATATGAAGTGCCTTGGCCTCACTTGCTTTGTTTCTTCACATCATACCCTTTGCAAGAGCCAGTGAATTGTTAAAGGCCCAGTAAAGTTTAAAGAAGTGAAGCATTCTTTCAATAGTATAGAATATCACAATCATTTCAGACATGTTAACACCAAGGTAATAAGCTGAACTCATGCAACCCAAGTGCAGCAAGCACATTTCATTTGTTTGTGGCTGGTGAGCCTCATTGTGGAGGAACCAAGTTGTGACCTTTCAGTTCCGTGGCTTTTTATCACAGTGGACATTTGCTGTTGCTGCTTGAGGCCTGTAAGGTCCCAGAATACTGAGTCTTCCTACAGGAACAGGAACCTCCTCTGTCTCTCTATTGTAATGAGGGCTAAGGAACTGTTGTCCACATCAGGAGTATCCTGAGGCCGCAACTCTTTTATTCTTTCAGTCCACACCCATCTCTCCCTGCTCACTGAAGCAAACAAATAGCTGGGTAACGGCTCATGGCATGTGGTTTCCCCCTTTGGCCAAAACCAGATGGATTTTCACAGTAATTTGTGGCAGTTACATAGCTACCATAAGACTAGCTGTTTATTTTATGTGGCCTACTATTTAGGCCAGAGTTTGTTGAATTCAAATTTCCTCCATCTGCCATGGTGGGATTTGAACCCACATCCCCAGAGCATTATCCTTGTGTTCTAGATCACTAGTTCAGTGACATAACGGAATGCCATTGACTCTGTCAGAAGTAGAGGGCTATCATGCGGGCTTGGAAACTGGTTATTCTTTTCCATGAGCTGCAAAAAGAAGAAAATGTTGAAAGGAAAATATACTTTCAACACTGTTTTTCTGATGCTCATCATTTGGAGCTATATGTGAGCTATGGTGCACTGGTGGGTACAATATTTTCTGCTTATCATACAGCTTTTTAAAACAATTATTCATTCATGAAATGAGGGCATTGATGGCTGGACACCATTTCTTCCCCCCCCACACTTTTTGTCCTTGAGCAGGTAGTTATGCGCTTCCTTCTTGAACTAAAGCAGTCCATAGGGTATAATTACATCAGCACTGTTAGGAAGGCAGCTTGAGGATCTTGACCAGTGACAGTGAAAGAGCAGTGATCTAGTTCCAAGTCATGAGTGGTGAGTAGCTTGGAGGAGAACTCACAGGTGGCCGTGTTCCCCTGCATTTGCTGCCTATGTCCTTCTAGGTGCTGGAGATCATGGGTTTCGATATATTGTCAAATGTAAATTGCTATGCAGCATCATGTATAGGGTTACACACTGCTGTCGCAGTGATGGAAGGAATGAACATTAAAGGCAGTGGAGAGGGTGTCAGTCAAATGGGCTGTCTTGTCCTGGATGGTGTTGAGTTTCTTGAGCACTGTTGGAGCTGCACACATTGAGGCAAATAGAGAATATTCCATCACACTCCTGACTTAAGATTTGTAGAAATGCATATGTTCATCCATGATACAACTCACTTTTTTGAGGCTCTACACCCATCTGGTCATCCATGATTGCCCTGCCTTCCTTTTCTCTTTGCAGTTCCAGTGGTCTTTGTCTGTAATTATCACCATAAAGAACATACCTCCTTCTATCCTAATCATTGCATTGCATTTTGAGCTCTCAAGTCTTGCAAGCAAATTCCCGAAGTTCATTGCCCATTAAAGACACAAAAGATCCTTATGCCAGTCAAAGCTTGCCTGTCCAGCATTGTTCCACATTTATTGTGTTTTATGTTTTGGAGATAAGCAGAGTGGACACTCTCATCAGATATAATACATGAACAGGAGACATTTATAAATGTTTTTAAAACATCTGCAGCCACAGGTTACAGTTCGTTTCAGTTTTTTTTTCTGAAACTCAACAACAGGCTGGGCCAACAGCATAATGAGCAGTCAACAGCCACACAAAATCAAATATTTGACAATTGATTATTAAACACAGCAAGCTTGCCTTCTGGATGTGGTCATATGTACCCATTGTGCAGCAATCACCTCTGCCTGACCTGCGTCCTGTAAAAGTCAATTGAATAGTACGACTGACTGGCAGCTAAGAAGTAGAAAGTAAATTAATGGCAATTCATTGACCTTGTGGTGTTCAGTTCTAGAAGTATTTTATATTACACCAAATTCTGCGTTATTCAGTCATGTGAGCACACGTTGTACAATGAGCATGATCGTATCCTCATTGTTTGTGCTTTGTTCCATCATACAGGAACATTGTGGGTCACCCAATTCATCTTGGGCTTATGAAAAACTAACAGTCTAATTTATAGTATGTTTCTCAGTAAAACTCTAACAAATTAATTAGAGAACTAGGTAGGCAGTGAGAATTTATTTTATTCATTGTTAAGCAATACAGGTTACTTTCAGAAATCTGAATTGTCAATTTTTCCGTACTTGAGACAATTCTTTTGTATTTGCAGTCCTCGCATGCATACATATTGTACTGTTTGACTAATGCAAACATTTAAATGAAATGCATATGAAATGTTCCATATGATCATTAATGGCCTCATCAGAGCAACTCTAGTGTGTTTGAGGCACCTGACCAGCCCAGCTGGTCTGTCATTCCCATGCAGGCTTTGATTCTAACTGTATGTGCATATTTTTATTGGAAAACATCATTAGTATTGCAGCCTGTTCCCAGGAACAACATGAAACACTTCAAACTGACCCAATCACAGAGTCCCAAGTGATTGAAGGAAGCAAAAGTCACGATAATGAGTGTGCTTAAGTGCTTTTTGTGATTCTGATTTTAATGTCATGCCTTAATATTTCCCCCAATTCATTTCACTGGAACTTCTTAATGTCGGATTGTCATGACTGAGTAGTTACTAGGAAACATGCTGGAAAGACAGACTGAAGCACTTCCAGTCATACTTACCTTAATTGTGCAGGAGCATACAAATATAAACAGCCACCTTGGTTGATTGATTCATCCTTAAAACATGCACACTTACAGAATAATAATAAAAACAATAGCATGTGGAGTGGGAATATTCTACATCCTTCATTTAAAATAACATATCAATCAATACCTCTCAAATTAATATGAAAACTTTTAGAGTGGCTTATCCTGATGCTTTGCCTCATAGCATCTTTTTCTACATTACCAAGTATTATATTGTGTATATTTTGAAACTTAGCCAGATATTTTGTATCATTCATCATAAAATGTACATCTATAGGGTAAAACAAATGAAAGCTTTAGAATCCTATCGAGTGAGAGCAAATAAACAGTAATTTTCTACTGATTTTCATTACAGAAGTATTGCTTAGTAACAGGATGACAGAGATTCATATGTGCAGAACACTGACTGCAAGATGAATGCATTTGCTTGGTGAAAATCTGTTCAGTTCCCATACTTTTTCTCAGTGTCTGGTTCCCTGATACACAAATACATCCATACAGAAAAACATTTCCGTAACCACTTTATAAGTAATTCCATTTCCTTACATTATGTCCCTTAAGTAATGTACTTGGAGTTATTCTTCATTGAAAGGATGAACAAAGCATCCTGGTCTCAGTTCATTGGCAATGGGTTCTTCCCAGCAAGTCATCAATAGATTTTCACTACTTAAATGGTTTGCCAATCTTCCTGGTTTCTTACCAATCTTTTGGTGAAACATTTAGTCTATGACTGCTTGAAGTTAACTGTCATGTTGGGAAATGAATTTGGATCCCACAGATTATTACTCCAAACCTTCTTGATTACTAGTCCAGTAGCATAATCATTATGCTACCTTCCCTCATGATCTTAGTAAAGGTTTTAATTGAACATGAACTGCCTTGCACGCTTTTCATTCATCCAATGTCATACAAATGGGAAGTTTTAATTCATAATTAATAGACGTTGGCACTCTTGAGAGTTTGTCAGCTAAATCCAGCATGCCTTTAGCATGTAGCTGTTCAGCAAAAAATGTTGGAAGGTCAAAAGTTCTGAGGGAGTTTCATTATTTTATGCAGACAGCCACCAATGACTGTGAGAGTGGAGTGAATTCCCAGATGAGTAGTCATAGATGAGTAAAGGTTAAAGAATGATACAAACGCTAAGCTGAACAAACAGCTAAACTATGCCTGTAATGTTTAAGTGCACCTTGCTGACTCAAGGGAGTATGAAACATAAATTAATGGAGATGGCTGGACAGAAGACCCACACAAAGCAGCAGAGAAAAAAAATTAATGATCGATAAAATGTGGCCTTTATCCACTATAATGTCCTTGGGAGTTATGAAAAGGCTTTATAACTCCCAGCGAAAGACTTGAAAATAACTTTAATGTTGATCAATATTAGGATGAATAAATTTCAGGTTATAGTAACAGGAATGTAAAATGACAGGCTGAATTAGTTCCTTAAAAATTGAGAACATTCAAGTTGTAAGTAATTGTCTTTTCAGTTCTAGTACCTAAATTGTAGGTTCAGGGGCCTTCAAACATTACCTGAGATAGGAATGGCGAATTCTACCGAATACTCTACACACCACCACAATTACATGTGTGGAATAAGTATAATCGTTCTCAAAAGAGAGGGTGCCAAGTTCATTAGTATATGCAATCTTAAAAATTAATTTTGGAAGTTTAAATATTCCAGTTGATAGCTGGGAGACTGTAGGACTAGGGTACTGAAAAATTAGTGTGACTTTCCACTGAAAGTAGCCCATGAAATGTGAAATTCCAACCACTTAAATAACAAATGCAACCTTGTTATGTTGCACTTTATGCTATAAATAAAAACATTTTCCCAAATATTCTCTCAATTTGCAAAATCTGCCTAGACGGTGTTGAGTCTTTGGTGACGCATCGTGTTTGTTGTCATCATGTTGTACATTTCATCGGTTATTTCTTTTGTTAAGGTAGACTATTTACAAAAGCTGACCAAATTTGGTTACTGAGTAGTACTATGTATCTGGTAGGTAGATCAAATATCCTGTTGACAGTGTGCCTGTCAACAACAAAAGAAAGCTATTATTTCTCCTTAATTTAATGCAAACATTCCAAGGTGCTTCTCAAGATTATCATTAAACAATATAAGACACTGGATCACATAAAGAGTTATGGGGTTAGAGAACCAAAAGTGTGATCTGAAATGTCAATTTTAAGGTCAATCTTAAAGGAGAAAGTTGGGAGAAAAAGGTGGAGATACGTAGAGAGGGTATTTCAGAGTATACAGGAGGCAACTGAGGGTACAGCTATTAATAGTGGAGCAATTAAAATCTGCAATTAAGGAGGCTAGAATTAGAGGAGTGAAGATACTTTAGAAGGTTGTGGTTCTGTTGCAGAAGTCCTGGGGAAAATAGCAATGTCAATTATAAAAGACATGATAATAGAACACTTGGACAGCATTAACAGGATTAGACAAAGTCAGCATGGGTTTTTGAAAGGGATATCATGCTTAGTGAATACACTGGCATTTTTGAGGGTGTAACCAATATTATAGATAAGGGATATCCAGTGGATGTGGTGTATTTAAATTTCAAGAAGGCTTTTGAGAAGGTCCTACTTTAGACACGAGAAAGATTCGAGTACACAGGATTGGGCTAATATACGAACAAGGATTGAAAGTCGATTACCAGAGCAGAAGATGGGAATAAATGGGTCTTTGTCTGGGTAGCAGGTGATGACAAGTGGTGTACTGCAGGGATAAATGCTGAGGCCCCAGCTATTCATGATGACTTGGGTGAGGGAACCAAATGGGATATTTCAAAGTTTGCTGATGACACAAAACTAGGTGGCATTGTGAGTTGTAAGAGGATGCAAAAAGGCTTCAGGGTGATCTACGTGAGTTGAGTACTGGGCAAACACATGACAGATAAAGTGTAATGTATATTAATGATGTGTTATTCTCTTCAGTGTCAGAAACAGATAAGCAGAACATTTTTAATTGCTTATATATTGGGAAAGGTGGATGTTCAAAGGGGTCTGGATTTTCTTGTGCATCAACTAATGGAGATAAATAGGTAGGTACAGCAAACAATTAAGAAGGTAAATGGTAAGTTGGCTTGCATTGCAAGAGGATTTTAGCTTCGAAGTAGTGATATTTTTCTGCTGTTACACAGACACTTAGTGAGACTCCATCTGGAGTATTGGCCTTCGTCTCTCTACCCAAGAAAAGATGTGTTTGCCACAGAGGGAGTGCAGCTGAGGTTCATGAGGGTGATACTGGGAATGGCAAGAATGTCTGTCACATGACGTAAGATTGGTTTGAATGGCCTTGTGTTCACTTGAGTTTAGAAGAGTGAGAGGGGATCTGACTGAAATGTATAAAATTTTATACTAGACACAGGAGCAATACTTTCCCTAGATGGGCTTTGGAGGCTGGGTCACTGAGTATATTCAAGAAAGAAATTGATAATTTTTTCAAATATTAAAAACATCATGAAGTATAGGGAACAAACAGGAATTTAGCTTTGAGGTAAAATTTCATCATGATCACATTGAATTGTGGAGCACAGGCTTGAAAGTGTAAATGGATTACTCCTATTGTTAGATTCTATACTTCTGTGCTTCATAGGATGTAATTTTCACCTTAATTGACAGAGCAGTAATCTGAAAGAATAAGTTGCCCAATGATTGTATAGCTCGCCATGGAAATCAGGTTGGACCTACAATTGCCTGCAATCAATCCTATCAGATTTGCAGATTATACCTAGATGATGAAGGTGCATAATCTCTTGTTGAGGCTAAGGGCTGGATTTTTCTGGAGGTGTATTGCTCATTGGTAATGCTGACTTCATAAAACGGCACCTTCTATGGAGTGCTAAATAATAGTGAGTGAGACTATCTCCTCGGTGGCAGAAACTCCAGTCCCTAAGACCTGCTGGCTCATTTTATTGTCCAGCACCTTTAGTGAACCCAGCAGTGGTGATGGGCACTGCTGGAACTGCAAACTGGTTCATAATGATGAAAGAACAGTATCCTCGGCTCAGGTAAAGCCAGAAGCTTTGGGTCGTGAGGAACTCGTGCTGTAAGGAGTTGAGTGAGAATGGTGTTGGGATGGGTTTTGGAGGCCAGGTGGAGAGGCTCAAAATTGGGAGTATTATTTTGAAGGCAGTTTGACCAATGCACACAGACGAAGTGATGTATTCTCCTCCTGTTCCACTTTTTTTTAACCTTTAATTGTGAGAATGTGGACTCCCCACTCTCACCTGTACACATATGGTCAACCACATTTTGGGTGCAACTTAACGTTTGGCTCAAATGACTTGTTAGCAAGCTCAGTTGCCTGTTTGTTTTTTGAATTCACAGGTGGGTTACAGGCATTGGTGCTAACTCACCGTGTACATTATGTAAAACTGACATGTTGAAGCCAAGAACAAAAACAAAGTTGCTGGAAAAGCTCAGCAGGTCTGGCAGCATCTATGAAGGAGAAAACAGAGTTAACGTTTCGGTTCCAGTGACCCTTCCTCAGAACTGATGGTGGCTGGGAAAACATCAGTTTATACACAGAAAAAAGGGGAGGGGAATGGGGTAGGGAGTAAATGATAGGATAGAGCCCAAAGACAGAGAAGAGCAATTGGACAGACAAAGACTTGATAACGAACAGGCTGGGAGGGTGAATAGTTGTTAATGGGGACTATTGTGATTAATGCCAGGTAGTGTGTAATGGCAGGCTATGTGCTAACAAGGCCTGGTGTATGGGGTAGGGGGTTGGGACATGGGAGAGTTTAGGCCCTGAAATTATTGAACTCGATGTTGAGTCTGGAGGACTGCCGGGTCCCCAAGTGGAAAATGAGGTGTTGTTCTTCCAGCTTGCGATGAGCTTCGCTAGAACACTGCAGCAAGCCAGAGACAGACATGTTGGTCAGGGAACAGGGTGGTGCTTTAAAGTGGCAGGCAACTGGTAGTTCAGGGTCTTTTTTTGTGATCAGAATGTAGATGTTCTGTGAAGCAGTCACCCAGTCTACATTTTGTTTCCCCAGTGTAAAGGAGACCACATTGTGAGCAACGAATGCAGTAGACTAGGTTCTGGAAAGTGCAGGTGAAGTGTTGCTTCCCCTGGAAGGTATGTTTGGGCCCTTGGATAGTGGGGAGGGAGGAGATAAATGGGCAAGTGTTGCACCTTCGCCGGTTACAGGGGAAGGTGTCGTAGGGCTGTGGGGGGGGAGGGTGTTGGTGGTGAAGGAAGTGTGGAACAGGGTGTCCAGGAGGGTACAGCCCCTGTGGAAGGTGGACAAGGGAGGGGAAGGGTAAATGTGTCTGGTGGTGGCATCTTGCTGAAGGTGGCGGAAATGGTGCCTGATGATCTTCTGGATGTTGATGCTGGTGGGATGGTAGGTAAGGACAAGGGGAACCTTATTGCTGTTGCGGGAGGGAAGAGAAGGGGTGAGGATGGAAGTGCGGGAGATAGTTCAGACCTGGTTGAGGGCCCTGTTAACAACAGTGCTGAGGAATCCTCAGTTGAGGAGGAAGGTGGACATTTCGGATGCTCCTCTGTTGAAGTTGGCCTCATCTGAACATATACAATGAAGACAGAAGAACTGAGAGAATGGGATGGGGGACTATCAGCTTGGAAGCAGTAGGGTGAGGACACTCAATGAAATGAAATCATTTACAGTAGTAGATACAATGGGCTGATGTGTAGTGGTGGGGTCATAGTCCAGGGAAAGGTAGGAGGAGGTATCTGAGAGTTGGCACTCAGCCTCTACTAGGTAGAGGTCAGTATGCCAGACTACAACGCACCACCCTTATCGGCAGGCTTAATAACAAAGTCAAGGTTAGATCTGAGTGCAAGGGATGCAGTCAGTTCGCCACTCAATATCATCACACTGTATTTTACACACGTGGGACAGCTGTAGTCCCAACTTGCAAGTGTACAATCCTAGCATTAGAAGAGGAAATTTGACACGTATCTATCGTTATCTTTGTTGTTCTTCAACTTACAACCTAAGTGTAGTTTGTTGCTAACATAACAAGATAAAACCTGATTCAAAATGAACTGAAGGAAACCTTTTTGAAAAATCAGATCTTTTAAATCAATTACATGATCAATATAAACATGATTGAAAAGATGAATAGAAGGCATTCAAACTTATTTTTAAAATGTAAGTTCAGATCTGTGAGCATTTTAGGAATAATCAACTGTTTCAATAAGAATAAAGTACCATATCTGGTGTTGGTTTATCGTGAATAAAATTAACAGACTAAGAGTTTTTACTTATTACAATCCTGAAAATTAGTTTTGAGCAATAGTTACACTTGAATGTGATGCACTCTCTTTGTTGTCACATACAAAAAATAAATCATAATCTTGAGACATTTAGTTTTCAGAGCTGAGTGCAAAAGATCATATAAATGTTGAATTAAAACTAGCAACCAAAGAGGAAATTTCACACATTTTTCCTTGCTTGAATATTGCAGTTACCATAGGAATACTAGAAACATACAGGACATAATGATCAAGTGAGTGAGCACCCTTCAGCAAAGTATTACTACATAGGGATACCAAACCATACCAAATCAGACTCACTATCTCTGGATTCATAACAGAGTAAAATTAAAACATTCAATGACCTCAAAATTGCTCAGTTGTTCCTAACCAAATTTTACAAATAACTGATCTTGGACACCAAGTTTACAACTTAAACAAAAACGAACAATTTTTGATTACGAATTTAATTTTAGCAGAATACGGAAGAAGCCCAATCTTCTTTGATCACCAACCCCCACTCACACATTGATAGCTAGACACACTATAGGAATAAATTAAAAGAGAAGAATCTTAAGTTGATAGTTTAATCATCTTGTGAACGATAAGTTCCAACCCTTTATGAAATCCAACGGATTGTAATACAAGGATGTAGGATTGTATCTTCCTTGAATTCTGAAGTCACCAGTCAATGTAAACAACTTTCACAAACTTATGGAGACATTTTCTGATTTCATAAAGACTGGAGTTCTTTTCACAGAACTTTGAACTGGCAAATGACTAGAGAGAGCAATACCAAACAACACAATCCTGTAGTTTCCAAAGCAGCACCCTGAATCCTGCCCAAAAATCTAGTCAAAACCAGTTCACCCTTTGGTTTCTCTTCCTTTTTTAGCATTCTCTGTGGTTGACTGACCAGCACCAGTCCTCCTTTAATTGATCATTTCAACATCCAACCAGCTGATAGCCTGTGAGCATAACACCTAAATGCCAAATTGTCCATAATGTTCTTATAGCAGTAATTATCCTAATATATCTTTCCAGACCAGTTCTCAACAGCAAATATCAATCTTTTGTCCTCCAACTTTTTAGAAAACGAGCTGCTGTTCAAAGTTCAATTCTCAACTCCGACTCACAGCTCCAAACCAAAAATGAGAGAAATAAAAGGAAAGTAATGGTGGTCTCGGCAAAAGGCTTATCGCAACTAAATGCTTTGCCAAAATTTCCAACCTTTAAGAGCCACTGGCCAATTGGAAATCAATCATTGTGCATTGCAGGTAGTGATACCAGTGCAGTGATGCTTACCTTTAACAATGCACCCAAAGAAGGCTGAAGATCAATGGGGACACCTAGATAAGTAAAGTAAAGATTTCAATTATTAGTTGGAAGGGTGATTAGCAGCAAAGCCAGGAAAGTGACATCTAGACCATCCTCACAGTGCCAGTTAAGATTTTTGGGTTCCCACTGTTTGAATTCCAGCAGCTCTGGAATGAAGCCATAAGTGGGCACTAATGCTCACTTGAGAGGCGCAACTGGTGGAAGGCTCTGAAGGCTGTCCATGAGCTTTCCTGCCCCAGACTTAATCAGGAATGTGGCAGGCTCTACATTGACATCATCCTGCTTAAGGCCTCCAAATCCATTCTGAGAAAAGGTGTTGACTTTTGTCCAAAATGTAAATGGTGTTTCCACTCGATCCTTAATACACGAGTGGCAGTGACTGTTTCATGACATAGTTTTTGGGATACAAAAGGATGAGAAGAAAATAGGAAGTATTTAGTACAAAACTCCAACTATTACCATCTCTAGTTCACCTTTCATGTTATGGGTTGCTTTGGCCCCGTCACTGATTTCAGACACTGGGACTTCAACCAGCGCCTGCAAGTACATGATTGATGATATTGTATCTTGAAGGGGCCCTCCCATTGCACGTTTTGGCCCAGAAAATAACACTAACTACCCAGTTGAGGTGCAGCCATAAAAATCCATTTAAAATCTGTATTTAAGAACTGAGAGATCATGGGAAGGAAATGCAGGTCACACTAAGCCCTTTGCGTCCCAGGCTCAGCCTGGTCATCAGGACAAAGGGATCTCTAAATGATGATCTGTAAATTCCCTGATTGCTTGCATTCAATTGTACTCACCACGGCCCTCTCTCCAGACGGGAGTACAGTGGAGCCACTGACCCTGATCGCCGTGAGCAGGTGACTGACTTTGCTGAACGCTATACTTGGCTTACTGTACTGGGACTCCTGACTAACAAAAGCACTCCTCTCCCACCTCGAGTCGACTAAGGACTACTCCCTTTTGAGACATGGTCATTTGGCGATGCATATTCTGTGTGTTTATCATGTGGGCTGTTAGCATATGTCGTGGGTGTGACTTTCTTTTAATTCATTCGTGAGATGTGGGCCTCATTGTTAGACCAGCATTTATAGAGTCATAGAGTCATAGACTTATACACCATGGGAACAGACCCTTCGATCCAACTCATCTATGCCAACAGATATCCTAAAATGATCTAGTCCCATTTGCCAGCATTTGGCCCATATCCTTCTAAACCCTTCCAATTCATGTACCCATTCAAAAGCCTTTTATATGTTGTAATTGTATCCGCTTCCACCACCTCCTCTGACAGTTTATTTCATGCACACACAACCCTCCGCTTGAAAAAGTCGCCTCTCAGATCCCTTTTAAATCTTTCCCTTTCTCATCTTAAACTTATGCCCTCTTGCTTTGGACTTCCTTACACTTGGGAAAAGATCTTGGCTGCTCACCTTATCCATGCCTCTCATGATTTTATAAACCTCGATAAGGACTCAACTCAGGCTCTGACACTTCAGGGCAAAAGGCCCCATCCTACTCAGCCTTTCCATATAGCTCAAACCCTCCAATCCTGGCAACGTCCTTGTGAATCTTTTCTGCACCTTTTCAAGTTTAACAACATCCTTCCTTTAGCAGGGAGACTGGACTTGAACGCAGTTTCTAAAAGTGGCCTAACCAATGTCCTATACAACTGCTACATGACACCCCAAATCCTATACTCAATGCACTGATCAATAAAGGCAAGTGTGCCAAACATCTTCTTCACCATGCTGTCTACCTGCTACTCTACTTTCAAGGAACTATGTACCAGCACCCCTAGATCTCTTTGTTCAGCAACTTTCCCCAGAGCTCTCCTGCTTGGTTTGCCTTACCAAAATGCAATACCTTATATTTATCTAAATTAAACTCCATCTGCCATTCCTCAGCCCATTGGCCCATCTGATCTAGATCCCATTGTACTCTGAGATAACCTTCTTCACTGTACACTTCGCCAACAATTTAGGTGTCATCTGCAAATTTGCTAACAACATCTCCTATATCTATATGCAAATCGTTTATGTAAATGATAAAAACCTAACACGGATTCTTGTGGCACACTGCTGATCACAGACCTCCAATCTGTAAAATGACCCTCTACTATCACCCTCTGCCTCCTATCTTCAAGTCAATTTTGTGTGCAAGGGGCTAGCTCCCCCTGGATTCCATGTGATATAACTTGCTAACCAGTCTACTATGTGGAACCTTGTTGAATCTTTTGTTAAAGGCCATAGAGACAATATCTACCACTCTGCCTTCATCAATCTTCCTTGTCACCTCTTCAAAAAACTCAATCAAGTTAGTGAGACATGATATCCCACGCACAAAGCCATGCTGACTATCCCTTATCAGTCCTTACTTTTCCTAATGCGTGTAAATCCTGGCCCTTAGAATCTCCTCCAGCCACCACTAACATCAGACTCAGTTTTCCTTACCAGCTTTCTTAAATAATGGTACAACATTAGCCGCCCTCCAGTCTTCTGCCACCTCACTCATAGCTGTCGATGATACAAATATCTCAGCAAGGGGCCCAGTGATCTCTTCCCTAGTTTTCCACAATGCCTTGGAATACACTTGATCAGATCCTGGGGATTTATCGTTCTTTATGCATTTTAAGACTTCCAGCACCTCTTCTTCTGTAATATGGACACTTTTCAGGTCTTCACTATTTATTTTTCTGGGTTCCGTAGCTTCCAAGTCCTTCTCCACAGTAAATTCTGACATGATTTTTTTTTTATTATCTTACCCATCTCCTGTGGTTCCACACATAGACAGCCTTGTTCATCTTTAAGGGATCCTATTCTCTCTCTAGTTACTCTTTTGCACTTAATGTATTTGTAGAATCTCTTTGGATTCTCCTTAACCTGTTTACCTAAGGAATCTTATATCTCCTTTTCACCCTCTTTGATCCCAGTTGTCGATACCTGACATACGCCTCCTTCTTTTCCTTGACCAGATCTTCAATTTTTCTAGCCATCCAGCATTCTCTACACTTACCAGCCTTGACCTTCTCACTGACATGAACATACTCTCTCTGAACTTACATTATTTTATCTTTGAAGGCCTCCCATTTTCCAATTGTTTCTTTATCTGCGAACAGCCTTCCCCAATCAACTTTTGAAAGTTCCTGTCCATTCTGTCAAAATTGGTCTTACTCCAATTCAGAACTTTAACTTTTAGATCAGATCTATCCTTTTCTATAAACGTTTTAAAACTCATAGAATTATGATCACTTGTCCCCCGCTGACACCTCAGTCACTTGCACTGCTTTGTTTCCTAAGAGAAGGTCAAGTTTTGTTCCTTCTCCAGTAGGTACATCCACATATTCAATAAAAAAATTTTCTTGAACACACTTAACAAATTTGTCTCCATCCAAACCTTTAATACTACGGCAGTCCCAGTCTCTGTTTGGAAAGTTAAAATCCCTTACCATTACAACCCCATTATTCTTACAGATATCTGAGATCTCCTTATGAATTTGTTTCTTAATTTCCTATTGACTTTTTATTACCCTTTCCTAATTTTCCCGAAGGCAGTTAGGAGTCAACCACATTGCTATGGGTCTGGAGTCCCGAACGAAGTAAGGTCAGCAGAATTCCCTCCCAAAAGGGCATCAAGGAGCAGAGGGGTCTATACAACAACTTTCAGTGGATTTATGTTTGCTATTAGGCAAATTTTATTTCTGATCTTTAATTGCCATTGCTATGGTGGTATTTGAACCCATATCTCCAGATCATTAACCCGAGTCTCTGGATTACTAGACTCGTGACATTACCATTACACCACCACCTTCTCAAAATAGCATATTGAGATAACAATGTGCCATACAACAACATGTTCAATCCCCTTGACTGAGCATCACTGACAAACCCGACAAACTGTCCCACGTTGTATTTCTGCTAGACAGTGAGGCCAGATAGAAATAATGTGAACCTTTAAGGTCTGACTGAGGGGGTAATGTGTAAAAAGGTAAGGTGAGGCTAGGAAAGGCAGGGATTCTGTGAGCATCCAGGTATGCTAAGAGAACAAGGAGCAGCCCCGAGATACAGCCTGATCCAATCCCTGTGCTGAGTGCCCATCATTGCAGTGGCACTCTAATGAGTAATGACGGTGCACTCCAAAGTGCAGCTGAAGCATATTGTGGGTAAATCAGAGGTATACCATGAGATGTGGGGTATGTGAGGCATGTGCTCTGAGAGATTGTTGCCAGGTGTCTAAGGTAAAGGACTAAAGCAGCAAGCTGGCAAGCAGTTTTCGTTTAGTACCCATTCAGACTTTCATGTTGGGTATTCTCAGCATTTAGTTTCTATCCCATGGCAGGAGAATGGGATAAACTGCATACTAATGAGATGAGATTAGCTGGTAATGTGGATGATAAAAACCACAAATCTCTATTAATAAGCCTCTCGCTGCTCACAAATGAAAATCTCATTTCAACATCGGGGACTTAGTTTGGAAATTGCGAAGTTTCGGTCTCAAAGGCACTCTAAATCTCACTTGGTTTTCCCAGCTTTCTTGCCATGGCCCATGTCATTCGGGGGCTGGGAAGATTCTGCCCTATGAGGAGGAACTGGAAGGTAGGTTTTACTTCCTTGAGATCCAAAGTTGTCCTCCCACCAGGTCTGGATGACATCATCAAACTGGCTGATGCATAAGACACTCATCTATATTAATCTTTTCAGGCATTTATACAACAGAAAGAGAAGAAGTTAAGGACCACTAGCCAAAAGTGTCAAAAAAAAAATTTCAGGCCCTGATCATAGCCCCTTAATAATGAACTGGCAAATAAAAGATCTGTCAACTGATGAAGCAATGACTGGGATGTATAGGATATCATTCCTAGTAAGAGGTACAGTGCTCAGTAACTGCACTGTACACGAAGTGCCCCCTTATGTTAATGTCCATTCAATATTAACACAACGGGAATTCTGCTTAAACACACTTTGAGGAAATTCCCGTCATTGCCCACAGTGCTTTTTACACCCACATGGACATCTTCTGGATATTCAACTTGACCAGCACTGCAATCTGCTGACATTGGGTCAGTATCAAAGATGAAAGTTGGGTCTCCATAGAAATTCTAAACCAAAAGCTTTGGAGAACCATAATAAAAAGTGCAAAGTTTTGAATGTATTCAGAAAAGTGCTGAGGGAGCTGATAGAATTTTTTCAACCTGCCATTCCTGGCTGTAATGATGGCAGTTTTGATTGTGTAAACACTTTTTCAAAGTTGACAAATCTTTTTGATTTTCAGATGAAAGTTATTGCTACTACAGATTCAATGGACATTGAGGAGAATGCTGCAGGCAGCAAGGAACGACTAGATAAAAATGCCTGAAGGGGTATCAAGCCTCTTAGGGCACCTGAATCTCTGTCGCTACAGCAGAGAGTGAAGGAATAAATACTTTATCGATGACTTTCAACCAAGTCAGCATGAAGTGGAAGTGAGCAAGGTGCCCCTACTGTATGCAGACTCGAAATAATAAATCGATTTCATACTGTGCTGGTTTATATTTAGCTGTGAGGCATTTTAAACATTCATTATGCCGAACTGCTGAAGGTAAACACATGACCACTTATTCCATTGCTTGAAGCCATTATGTGCTGTTTAGATTGAGGATCCACTGATATTCAGGAGTATAACTAAAAATAAATGATGCCAGTATATTAAGGTGATAAATGTTGCAGGTGACAGACCTTGTAAGTGGCTTTAACCTCAGATGAACAAGAAACGCAAATAAAATGATATTTTGAGGAACTCTTCATAGAAAAGGAACATATCACCATTACAAGGTGAAGAAACATCAATCTGAATTCTGGGAGATGTGACATCAGTTCTGTAGACCCTGAGATAAGAATAGCTCTCGTGGAAATCTAGATAATATCATGAGATTGAACATTTTAAAGGAAAGATTGCACATGATTTGATCATTTTAAGGATAGGACTTGGTAATGGCTAACTCTTGTTGTATGTGGGGATTTTAAAAGACTAAATATTGCGACAAGCAACTAGGAAGATCATTTTATTTTGTTTTTCAAGGTTATAAACAAGCAACTTCCAAAAAGTTTGTAATTGTGCAGGCGCATTGAGAACTACTTGAATTAATTTCAATTGCAGTTAAGAAAATTAAGAGTAATCTTGCTAGAATGTTCTTGTTGTTTCAATTTTATAGACTGTGATTCCATATTCAAGCTCAGTGGGATCTGCTCCCAATTATATGTTGAGTATAAGGGAAGCTATGTATCTGAGGTTTCCATTACGTCAGTAAACCTTGAGTCATGGAGGTGGGAAAAGTAAATGGTTCAAACTCCTCAACTAAATACAAGTCAAAAGAGAAAGCAAAAGAAAATGGCTAGAAAGAGGGAAATTTGTGACTGCGCCCAAAATGTTTATTTCTTTAGATCAACTACAGAGTAGTTGTAAATTTTGCATTGATACTTTTTTGTAACAGCTCATGTTCTTAACCAGTAGTGAATGAGCTGATGGAAAATATTTTGCAAGCTAGTACTCATGCTCACAGGCAGGGTGAGTTACTAGCTGTAGATATTGCTCATTAGAATAATACATTTGCAAGTGGGATCCACCCCACGGGATCTGGGCAGTTTGGCAAATTAGATACAAAACTGGCTTAGTGGCAGGAAGCAGAGTGTGATTGTTAAAATGAGGTGGTGGTGGAGGGTGGGGTGGGGAATGTTATGACAGGGATCCTGCATCCAGTGATGAACAACAGGGTCCTTATTGTTTGTTGTGTACATTAATGATCTGGACGTGATTATCGGAGATATGATCCATAAAGTTGTGGATGATATGATAAAAAATTGGTGGCATGGTAAATAGTGAGGATGAAAGCTTTAGACTGCAGGACAACATAGACAGACTTGTTGAATGCGCTGAATACAGGCAAATTGAATTTAATCCTGAAAAGTTTGAGGTTTACAGGGAGGATTGACAAGGTGAGGAAGTACACATTGAATAGAAGAGTCAGAGGGACCTTGGTGCTTACAAGACATTTAAGTATTTAGATGGATACTTGAAATGCCATAGAATATAAAGCTACAGACTAACTGCTCAAAAATGGAATCAGAATAGCTGGATGTTTATGATCAGCCTGGACTTGAGGGACCGAAGGGCATTGTTCCATGCCGTAAAAGCTCTATGTTTCTCAGTAATCATATAATAAGCAGATGAAGAAATACAAATCCACATAACCACAGTAAATGCTGGTCCTGGGGATAGATGGTCAGGTCCAGAGTGATGTGTGGATAGAATGTGGATGCAGGTTAAGCCCTGAGCCGGAGAAGGGAGAATGGGTCCAGAGCAGGGAAAGGAGGAATGAGTCCAGAGCAGGGAAAGGAGGAATGAGTCCAGAGCAGGGGTAATGGTTCAACTCCCAAGGAATGAAGGGGGCTCAGGCCCACAATGTGTTGGGAGAGGTGGGTCCGGAACAGGGGAAGGGTGCTCAAGCCTAGAGCGGGTTAAGGCTGGGTTAAGTCCAGACAAGCAAAGATTGTTGGCTGTCTGGTGTCAAGGGGCACTGGATCCAAATCGGGTGAAAGGGGATTTGCCCTTAAGTGGAGAAGGGAGTCTATAAAATGTGGAGCTGGTGGAGCATAACATGTCTGGCAGCATCAGAGGTGCAGGAAAGTCAAATTTTTGGGTCTGGACCCTTCATCAGAACTAGGGAATGGGAAAGGAACTCAGAAATAAATGGGAGGGTGGGACTGGGGGCAGGTAGGTTGGGATGGTGATAGGTGGATGCAGGCAGGGGGTTGTAGAGATTGGTCAGTGGAAAAGGTGGGGTGGATAGGCAAGAAGGAAGATGGACTGGTTGAATCAGGTCAAAGAGGTAAGGATGAGAGGGAGAGCTGGACATGGGATGAGGCCGGGGTTGGGAGATTTTGAAACTGGTGAACTCTACGTTGATGCCTTTGGGTTGTAAGCACCTGAGGCGGAATATATGGGCTGTTCCTCCAGTTTATGTGTAGCCTCATTGTGACAGTGGAGGAGGCCCAGGATGGGCATGTCACCAAGGGAGTGGAAGGTGGAGTTGAAATGGCTGGCAACCAGAAGATGGTGTTGATTGGAGCATACAGAGTGCAGATGCTACGCGAATTGATCCCTGAGCCTGCGCTTGGTCTTACCGATACAGAGGAGACCACATCGGGAGCAAGAGATGCAATAGACCATATTAGAAAATCTCTGTCAGAAATGGAATGATTACTTCAGGCCTTGGACGGAGATGAGAGGCGAGGTGAAGGGGCAGGTGTAGCACTTCCTGCAGTTGCAAGGAAACATGCCAGGTGTGGTGAAAATGTTGGTGGGGAGTGTGGAGCGGACGAGGGAGTTGTGGAGTGAGTGATCCCAACAGAAAACAGATAGGGTTGGGGAAGGAAATCTGTCTCTGGTGGTGAGGTGATTGCGGGAGGCTAAAATAGTGGAGGATGATGCATTGGATATGGAGATTGGTGAGGTGGTGTTTGAGAACTGGGACACTGTATCCTTGTTGTTGGGGGGAGGGAGTTTGAGAGCAGAAGTGAGGGAAATGCAGAAGAGATGGTTGAGAGCATTATGAGTCACCAGACAGGGGAAATTGCAGTCCTTGAAATAGAATGACATCTGGGATGTCCAGGAGTAGAACACTTCATCCCAGGAGCAGACGCAGTGGAGGCAGAAGAATTGGGAGTACAGGATTGAATTTTTGCAAGAGGGCGGGTGAGAGGAGGTGTGGTCAAGGTAGCTATGGGAGTCGATGGGTTAGAAACAGATGTTGGTGCTGAGTCATTTGCTGGAGATAGAGATGGAGAGGCCCAGGTAGGGGAGGGAGGTGTCAGAGATGGTCCAGGTGAATTTGAGGTCGGGGTGAAAGGTGTTGGTGAAGTAGATGAACAGTCCGAGCTCCTCGTGGGAGCACAAGGCAGCACCAATACAGTCATCAATGTAATGGAGGAAGAAGTGTGCGATAGTGCCAGTGTAACTGCGGAAGAGAGACTGTTCCACATATACTACGAAGAGGCAGGCATACCTCGGACCCATCCGGGTGCACATAGCCACCCCCTTAATTTGTAGAAAGTGGGAGGAGTCAAAGGAAAAATTGTTCAGTGTGAGGATTAGTTCCGCCAAGCGGATGAGAGTGTCGGTGGAGGGGGACTGGTTGGGCCTCCTCATTAGGGATACTGGTGTCGAGAGATTGAATTTCCATGGTGAAGGTGAGGTGTTGGGGTCCAGGGAATTGAAAGTCTTGGAGCGTTGGGGTCGTGGATTGTGTCCCGAACGTAGGTGGAGAGTTCCTGGACCGGGAGGTATAAAAAGGAATCAAGATAGGAGGAGATGGGTTAAGTGGGGCAAGAGCAGGAAGAGACAATGGGTCAACCAAGGCAGTCAGGTTTGTGGATTTTGGTCAGTAGATAGAAATGAGTGGTGCAGGGTTGGGGAACTATCAGGCTGGAAACAGTGGACTTAATTTTTCTTTGCATCATCTTACCAATTACATTTTTGCCGTCCGGTAGAAACACATCTAGAAAGCTTCAATACAGCCCTCTTTCTCTAAGATCATATCCTCCATCCTGCTCGATGAATGAACACATAGTGACCCTTCTCCATTATAAAATGATACCCGACCATGGCAGATGGAATACTAACATCTCAATCCCCCAACGCCTGGAATTATTTATTGGTGCGTCACTTTTCCCATGCTGAAATTACTCAATTGCTATCTCCCTGACAATTATTTACCAACCTACTTTGCTTCTTTTGCAGCTGCCATCATTTCTTGCCAACTCTCTACTGCAGAATTAACTTCTCTGCCTTTGTTTCTCTATCTCTTTATGTCTCTCTTCCCTTGCTGACCCAGCCCCAGTGCCTTCTGCTATCCTAGTCTCATCTTCCACACTGCCTTATCTCTCCTCCATTGCTGTTCCTGCTAACATGCCCAATTTCCCTTAATTTTTCTTCTGTCCACATTTTGTTCTTCGTAACATCTTCTTTTGACTATCTTCTCTCTTTACTCCTTGTCTACCTATTCTCTTTCTTACTCTCCTCTGCGCCCCTCACCTCTATCACTCTCTTCTCAGCCTCTTCCCCCTCCAGTCTTCTCAATCTCTTTTCTCCTCTCATCTCTATGCTCCCCACGCTTACCATTCTTGACCTCTCACTGTCCTCACTTAAGCTCTTTCATAATGTCTCTTCATGCTAAAAGTTGTGCTCCTCTTATTTTTTTCTGCTTATCCACTCTGTCTCCATCATACCCTTTCCATCTCCCACCCCTACCTCCTTTGTCTCTTCCTCTTCATTCTATTCCCTTCCTCATTCCCGTTCTACAACGACTTCTCTCTTTTCCATTTGGTTCAGTTATTCCCCAATCCCATAAGGCTGCTTGACTTAATTATTATGTTGGATCTTGTACATTTGACGGAGGTTGCTTTTGGTAGTCACGACAAACTGATATGTTCTATTTAAAAAATATATGTTAAATATGTAACATGGACAAAATACTAAGTCACTGAATTATAAATTATAACAGCAATGGATGTTGGGGAATGCTTCATTAATTTAACATTCATCAGTCTGTTTCAGCACAGTACCCTACAACAGGCAACGTTAGTTGCAAAAATCATATTTAGCACTTATTTTGAACATGGTACTTGTGCATTTCTTTAAAAAAATTTGTAGCATATTTGATATCAAGAATGTGGCACTTAATCAAAAAAGGGCACAAATACCAGCCTACCATCACAATTTCAGCACTTTTTGTGTTAGATTTTCTTACTATAGTGTAGAGTTCATTAAAACATACAGAACAGCCTCCCCTGACAAGAATGTTATGATGAGAGTGAGGTGCATCATTAATATTTAAAATGTATAAATGATGCATTTACTTGGATTTTAAGTAATCTGTCAATTGAAATATCATTTCTCAAACTACTTCCTTGGTTCCCTTTGGCTTTTCAGAGACATGAGGATCAGAATTCTCTTTCCTGTCGCAAACCAAGTTCTCAGAGTTTCTAGGTGAGACTTTTTTCTGTTCTATTGTGTGATGTGGGTGTCGTTGGCAAGGTCAGCAATTATTGCCCGACTTGTTTGCTCTAGAATTGAATCACTTTTGGAGGACAATTAAGAGTCAATCCTCTCGCTATGGATCTGGGGTAACATGTAGGTCAGACTGAGTAAGGATGGTAGATTTCCTTCCCAGAAGGGCATGAGGAAACCAGTTGGGTTTTTACAATTGGTGGTAGTTTCATGGTCACTATACTGAGACTTCAATTCCTTCTGTTATTTATTGAGTTTAAATAAAACTGGCTGCTATGGTCGGATTTGAACCATTATCCCTACAGCATTAACCTGAGCACCTGGATTATTGTTCCATGGCATTATCACTACACCACTGTCTTCAAAATTCGAGCAGAGAAGGGAAACGTAGGAGAGTGACTGGGAATAGGGAGAGTTTTATTCCTTAAGCATGAGAATGACAGTGTTTCTAAGGCTGGTTAGATGGAAATATGGCCACAGGATGGCTCCAGTCTATTGGTTACCAAATTTAATTAAGGTGTATATGTCAGGATGCATGTAACCCACTCCAGAGATGAGAGCTACCGAATATAACTGATAGAAATCAGATGATTTCAAGGAGATTTTCAGCAGCATTTAAAATGTGCAACACATCTAGCTGGGAGGGAATCAACAGAGGAGTAATCACCAGTGGGCTGAGTTCAGGGGAGGTATAGCAGAGGAAACCCACACAGGCTGAACTCCGTTGATGTCATGGAAGACAATAGCTTCCAAAGGTTGTGATTGTCAAGTCAGGTGGTTTACAAACTTTTAGGAGAAGACCTGCTGCTTTCTGAACCTTGTGCCTATGTGACATAAGTGCCAGTGCAAGGGGAATACTGCTGTCAACCCTTCTACCTCTAGATCATTGTGGTGTGCCACCAGAGACATATTGAGCATCTCCTAAATTGGCTGCACCAAAATACAAAAAGGGTTGTTTGCCAGGGGTAGAAATAATGTCAACTTGGCTTCCTGATTAGCCAGAAAAAAAAGACAGGTAAACAGGATAAACACTATTAGCTGGCTTTCCACAGGTACAGGGTGTCATTTGTTATATACATTATTCTAAGCACACTTCAGATCTGTAAGGACTATTTGTAAACCACAATGGATTTCTGTTGAAAACATGCAGCTAGTTTGCGATCACAGCAAAAAGTTTATGCAGATGGACATCAGTTTCTGTGGAAGCTGAAGCGTGATGCTTTCAATCTGCAGCAGTCAACATCATTTGACTTGCATGCAGACTTAAGAGATGCTCTTTCTGATGTAAATAATTATAACTATGAGAAGTGAAGCCAAGAGCAGTAAAATGATGAACTAGGCTAGAAGACAGCATGAAAGAAGAATCTTCTCAGCCCCTGAATGATGTAGGGTCTGGCAAGAAATTTAGAACAATCATGTGAGAATTTAACTAATGGCTTCTCGACTTTGAGGTCAGCATGTCGCATTTTCAAATTAAGTCTTGGACGTCGAGATGAGATTCTTGTTCGTGAGCAACAAGAGGTTTATTAACAAGATTAATATTCAATATCACCTTCGTGACTAACAAATCACACCTTGGTATTATGTGGGCTCCCATTCTCAAACGTGACAAACACAAATTATTTACTGAGAGTTCCCGACATGAAAGTCCACGTGAGTACTAGATGACTCCAGCTTGCCACTCGTTCCTGTCGACCGTCAACTTGGACACCTGGCACCAACTTCTCAGGGCACACTTCATGCGCAGCAACTGTGCACACCCCATGTCCACAGACGTTGGCATTTCAGAAGTACCAGCCTCATTACATCATCATGGTATAACTCCAAACCACTTACAGTGCACTTGTGCACTTTAATGCTGCATTTTGGTGTTTCCAATTGGAATGCTGTTGCAAGGACAATTTGCACACAAAGAAGGAACCCAGTGACAGGATCAAACTAAACTGCATCACAAGACTACTTGTGCGCTCGCGAAGCAAGAACTTAAAGGCCCACAGTAGTCAGCACTTTGCTGTTTAGTGTGGACACAAAACCCACAGATTGTCATGCTTGTCAGAGATCATCAGTCAAGGGCTTGAACATGTTACTGTACGACACAGTGCTATGTCAATCTCAGACCAACAGCCTAGGTAACAAGCATGCTGTGTGTGCGTCAACCAAATGAACAGGCCTGAAAGTCAAAGGAGAGTAGCCCTCACTCAAGTTAAGGGCCTCTGTCGGCAGTCAGAAGGTCACTGCACAGTTAGCCAAGGGCAGCACTGGCTCACAGTCCATGGGTTTTGGTACAGTCAGTCATAGAGTCATAGAGATGTATGGCATGGAAACAGACCTTTCAATGCATTCGTCCATGCCGACTACATATCCTAGATTGATCTAGCCCCATTTGCCAGCACTTAGTCCATATCCCTCAAAACAATTCTTATACATATGCACTTCCAGATGCCTTTTAAATGTTTTAATTGTATCAGCCTTCACCGCTTCCTCTGGCAGCTCATTCCATATAAGGACCACGCTCTGTGTGAAGCAATTGCCCCTTAGGTCCCTTTCAAATCTTTCCCCTCTCACCCTAAACCTACGTCCTCTAGCTTTGGACTTCCCTATCCTGTGGAAAAGGCCTTGACTATTCACCTTATTAATGCCTCTTATGATTTTATAAACTTCCATAAGGTCACCCCTCAGTCTTCGATGCTGCAGAGAAAATAGCCCCAGGCTATTCAGCCTGTCCCTACAGCTCAAATCCTCCAACCCCGGCAACATCCTTGTAAATCTTTTCTGAGCCCTTTCAAGTTTCACAACATCTTTCCTGTACCAGGGGGAGCAGATCTGAATGCAATATTTCAAAAGCGGCCTCACTAATGTCCTATAAAGCTGCAACATGACCTCCCAAATCCTATACTCAATGCTTTGACCAATAAAGGTAACTGACTCTGATCACTTTCCTAACTGAACAGTATCCCCTCGTAGCTGTCTACTTGCTAACTGATGTTCATTGAACAGGCTCTCGGGACTGACCATTGTCCACTCCCTGAATGACTTGGACAGACAGCTCTGGCTGATGATGCAGACTGGTCTTCAGGTGTAAACCCAAATTTTATATTCCATGCTACCTAGCACTCACATGACTACTGATCTCCCACATGTTGCCACCTACCAACTGCTACTCTTAACTTGAACTCTCAAGCTCCATCCCTGATCAGTCATCCATTCATGACAATCAGGGTGAGACTCGAGTCTCGTGAGTGGGCCGTGTTTAGTCCAGCAGGTTCACAGCAATCTGTCAGGGCATTTGTGGATCATCAGTCAGGGATCTGCACATCAGCAAGTGCTGTCTGTCCAATTTGGTCAGGAACTGGACCATGGTCAGTCCTGAGAGTCTGATCAATGAACAGCAGTGGGCAAGTAGGCAGCTATTAGGGACACTGTTATATTAGGGAAGTGAGGGAAGTTTTGTGGCAGCAGCCTGTGATGCTGAGGAACAAGGACAGTTCAACATAAAAATGGGTGAGATGATAATGGATGGGAACACATGGGATTCTGCAGGGGAAAGGGTTCTGGATTGTCACCACTGCTGTGGCCTTTATGGGGGAGTGTATAAGATAACGGTGAACAAGACTCTAGGGATGGAGCCTGAGTGTTCAAGGTGGGAGTTGCAGTTGGTGGGTGGGAGCATGTGCGAGATCAGTAATCATTGGCATGCCAGGTAGCATGGAATATAGAGATTTGAGTCGATACCTGCAGACCAGACTGAGCCTGGGGCTCATGGTGTCTATTGTGTACCATGATGCCTTCCACTATCCTTCAGTTCCCAAATCTGACCTACAAATGGAAAATGGCTCTGACTATACCCAGGGTGGACAGAAACAGCGTATTTTTATGGGCCTAAACATAGGACCTACCCAGTAGAGACAGCGGCCCCCTTCAGGGTGCAATTAAATCAATTATGCACTTACAGTTAGATAGAAGTCATTTGCAACTATATCATTGTGCATGTGATGTATACACCATTTCCAACTGTAGAGAATGCATCTGCTGGTTGAAGTAATCTTGACAATGTCACTGTCGTTGCAGATTGAATACAGTCACAGGTGACCTTATCAGGGCCACAAATCACGACGCTAATACTTGACTTCATAGACAGCACAGGAGCACATATCTAATTTCTTCTCAACTTGATCTGTAAGTCGAATATAAAACACAGTTATTTGCAATGACGTCTTTAATGGTTAATGTGAGTTTGGGAGGAGAAGGGTTCAATACCCCTGCAGCTCTTGCAATGTGCTACTGTCCCTTTGCAACATGACTGGTCGTGCTTTCATTGGGCTAAGTTTCAAAGTCGAAGTTCCATGGCCCTCTTTGTCAGAGTGCTCCATGTCCCACTGTATGAAACAGTGAGTAAAGCTATTATTTGTGAGCGATGTGAATCCTGATTACCCACATCACTAAGGACCTGTTCTGATCCTTATATTCCCCCACACAGGCTCATAGTTAAATATCACTGATGGATCCAGCCACAGCTGGTGTGCAGCAAAGATATTTAGAAATGGAAGAACACCAGATGTGCCAGTAAGGCCAAAGACCAGCAGCAATCTGCAGTGAACACCGAGCTTCCTCTATATGAAGACACACCATATCTGAAAGTCTCCTCAGGATGTGTAGGAGATTTGGGAGGCCCAGAATCTATTGTCCTCTATGCCACTTCCTCTGGATGAGTGAGGTGGATGTTTTGAACTATTTGAAATCTTCCCTGTATGCGACAGTATCACATTGAATAATGATAAAATGCTGAACTATAGTGGGCATTGAGCAGACTAACAGTGATTTAGGAGGTTGTAAGAGTGAATGTGGCTAAGGACGGATCACCTATGTGGTCTGGTGCCCAATCCGCAACTGATGTGAGAAAGTGCAGTCGTATGAATAAGGATGTATCAGCCATCTGCACACTGTGAGAGGCATCAGTTTGCGGCTACTGTACCACTTCAGCAACAGTGAAGGACAACCCTTTGTCAAGTGATGGCTGGGGTTCAAGGATGGCACCTGATAAAGGGATCCCAGCGAGTACTTCACCTACGGCAAGTGGGAAAATTCGGCAAACCTTTGCCAAGAGGGGAGCTATAGGGCTATGACAGGTCATTAATGCGAGCGAAGACATTGAAGATGAAGGTGAGAGGCACACTGAGATTGGTAACTGCAAAAATATTGTCCTGAATGTGCAGTTATAAATGATTTGTGAAAGAGATTTTTACAGGGCAGTCATGAAAGAATGCATGGTTGGGATGGGAAAGTAAGATGGCCTTATATGCAATTGATATGATAGGACCAGCAAGGTTATATGAGTTAGCAATATGTAGGGGGTGTTGAAAACATAGGTTTGGGAATTTATGTGGAGGAAAAAATGAAGTAAGGATAAAAGTGCAGTGAACCTAAAGGACAGCAATGGAGTTTATGCCACCTAAGATGAGATGTCTCTTGGTATGAAGGAAGAGAGAAAAACGTGGCAAAGACATCTTGGTATAAAAATTGTCATGGCTTCCAGGCAAACCCAAGTGGGAGGGATGGAAATGGTAAGATGGCAACTGGAAATTTCAGCAAGCTGGGGATGCTCTCAGAGGTAGGATGTAATTGATCCTCAGTCAAGTATTTGTCAAGGTCGCTATGTCAATGGAATCATTTACAACAAGCTCATGAGTTACAGTCGAGCTTTGTTCTCAAGTGAGCAACATTTTGGAGGGTGTTGGGGAAAATGGTTGCATGAAATAATTTATTAACAGAGATCACAGTGTCTGCTGTGGGAAAGATGAGTTTGTCAGGAAGGAGATTGGTAGGAACAGCCCCCAGCGGGAAAACCGGATGAGAAGTTCAGCAAGAGAGTAAGATAGAACAGTTGTGGTTGCTATTTGTAAAGAGGCTGTGGCAAGAATGTTGACTGCCCTTTGTAGGATGGCAATGAAGATGAAGAGGGATGCTGCAGGCTTATCTAGAAAGGGAGTTAAACCTGAAATGATGGCAGGAGTCTAGAATGGTTGAGAAAAACAGAACGTGTGAGGTAGGGATTTGATAATACTGACAGAGGAATGGAATAGTAGACAGTGATGTAATGGTCATGCCATTTTAATCTCAAGCCAAGTACAGAAGAATTTGGCTACACTGATGTGGCTGTATTTTCAGACAAAGTACAAAAAGACTACTCTGCTTATTCCAGAACACCAAAGGCACAGAAATCTAATCGAAGTCAATATTTACATTTACCTCTCAGTTGCTCTGCTTCTTTTAAATGGCTGCAAATATGATGTTGAACTATTTACTTATGTTTAGGGCTAAGAAGTTTAAGTTACGTTATTATTCTACAAATTCTTAATGGTAATGAAAGCTTCAACATTGCCTTGTGAAAAATTAAGCTCCCACTTTTATAAAAGCTTTTTCCGCTATTTTAACAAAGCTTTTACTCTTTTTATTACCATTCCAACATTTTAAGTATTTTTAGTACTAAAAATGCAGCTTATAATTCTGAGGCGTAGACATATTGACATAGTTCAAAGTAAGCTTTCTATATCGCTGTTTTAGACATTTTCATCACATTATTCTCTCAAACGTTTGCAATTTTACAAAGCCACTTTTACTAATTGCAGGAGTCACAGTTTGACATTGAGCATGTTCAGTTCTCATTCCTATTCATACCTCCTTAGTAGGGCATTTGTTTTACATTAGCAATCTTGATTAATAATATAAATGAAACTTTATGCATGCATCTGGGAAATGTAAAACCTTTCTCCTTCAATATTTTTTGCACTCTTTCCAAATGATTTCATTGGTTTGAATAAATTCATTAGGTCCTCAAAGACTATATATGCATAATTTACAACGTTGGGCTTTAAAAGCTTCCAAAAGCTAAAGAATTTATTTAAAATAAAATCTTATAAAACAGTTTTTGGTGACGAATGTTAAATGATTTTGTCCGGCAGGGAGTAAAATTCCAAGTGTTGTTTATTTTCCTGTTACATACAGTATGTTTATGATTGTAGTTTCAAAATAATTGTGTGCATGTGTGTGCGCGAAGATTTACAGTTAGTGCACCTAAACCAGTCTTTCCACGGTTGTTCGATTTCTAAGTTAACAGTGCCACCTGGTGGAATATTTGTGGAATGGTCTTCGTTTGTTAATTGTTACCAGGATAGTAAAAATGTCACAAAATGAATGCTGAAATCACTTACCTGTCAAATTCTTGCTTTCTAAATGTGAGCTGGTGTTATCTAATGAAAAGTGCACCAAACTGATAGAAACATATATTGTGGATTATAACTTATCACAATTTAGATGCCCGAAGTGAAAAACGAAATGTACTGTTTTGCAGTCACATGAGAGTATGTTGATTTTGAAAATGATAAAATGATATAATTTAGATGGTGGTCCAATGACAAATAACTGACTCGCAGTTTAGAATAGAGCTACAAAACAATAATAGTTTATTCTCATGAAGATTCCTGGAGAGGAAGAATTTTTTTTTAGTAATTACCCTTAGCATCATTGATCATTCTTGTACGTGCTGATCTGTTTGGCAATACCCCCAACTTGAAATTCTCATTATTATCTTCATATTTCTCCATTACTTCACTTTTCCATATTTTTTCAACTTCCTCCAGTCCTAAAAAAATTCAAGATCTTTCAGGAATAAAAATGGTGAAAAAAGAAAAGTTTGGAACTCTCTTCATCAAAAGGCAACTGATGCCAGATGAATTCCTGATTTTGAAACTCAGATGAATGAATTTTTGTTTGCCAAGCACAGTAAGGAATTTTGAACTAAGGTGAGTTTGTGAAATTCGTTGGCAGATCATTCATGACTGACATTGCAAAACCAAACAAGCTTGAGGGGCTATATTTTCGGAGATGACTGCACTCCTCCAGTTCAGGCCTTTAGAGCAAACATACAATCAGTGATGGCCACACCATCACTGCACGCAAAGCTTTGGATATAACTCACCCCTTACAATGCTCCCACCCCAACCCTGTTGCCCCAATACCACCACAACCACCACTAACTTCTCTCTTTCCCTTTTTAAGACGTTTCTCAAAAGCTTATCTCTGATCAGGAGTTTGGTTACATATTCTTGCATTTCGTTACACAGGCCCGGTATAACATGTTGTTCATTAATATTCTTGTAAAGACGTGGGAGGTTTTATTATGCTCAGGGTGTCATAAAATTTCAGTTGCTGTTGTCTTCATTTGATCTTAGCAGATATGATTGTCAGAAATTGCAAAATAGAAACAATATGTATATTCCCATCTATCCTATCTAACCAGGAACTAATAGACAGTCCCCCATCTCCAAGCGCAGCACATGGACGCTTCTTAAATTGTTCAGTTTTTTTTATTTCTACTGCTGTCAATAATTCCACGCGTTATTCAGTCTTTATGACTAACTGTCCAGTGCAGCAGTGCGGAGTACACCTCACGTGGAATGATAGTTGGGGAGTTACTAGCCCATAGCAGATAATTGAAAACCTCTGGATTTTCTTCTTTTTTCTGTTATGCCTTTATGAAGTTCCTATCCAGTCCCATCCTTCCACTTATGACAAAACTAAGCTTCTCCAGTCACTTCCTATTACTTCAGACTCCTACGAGAGGTTTTATGGAATAAAAACCGAAAGAACTGTAGATGCTGTAAAACAGGAACAAAAACAGAAATTTGCTGGAAAAGCTCAGCAAGTCTGGCAGCCACTGTGAAGGAAAAAATCAGAGTTAACATTTCGGGTCCAGTGACGCTTCCTCAGAACTGATGGTAGCTGGGAAAGCATCAGTTTATATGCAGAAAATAGGGAAGGGGTGAGGTAGGGACTAAACAATAGGATAGAGCCCAAAGAAAGAGAAGAACAGTTGGATAGACAAAGGAGTTGATAATAATCTGGCTAGGAGGGTGAATAGTTGTTGATGGGGACTGTTAATGACTAACAATAAATAGTGTGTAATGACAGGCTATTACAACAAGGCCTGGTGTGTGGAGTAGGGGGCTGGGATATGGGACAGTTTACGCCCTAAAATTATTCAACTCAATATTGAGTCTGGAAGGCTGCAGTGTCCGTTGAGCTTCGCTGGAACACTGCAGCAAGCCAGAGACAGAGACGTGTTGGCCAGGGAATGGGATGTTGTGTTAAAGTGGCAGGCAACAGGTAGCTCAGGGTCTTTGTTGCGAGCAGAGCATAGATGTTTTGCAAAGCGGTCACCCACCCTACACCTCATTTCACCAATGTACAGGGGACCACATTGTGAGCAGCGAATGCCCTGTCGACAATGGTGCTAGGGATTTTTCGGTCCCCCAGCCCTGCATAGCTAGCTTCCACCTCCTTCCAAAAATCCACAAACAGGGTTGTCTGGAAAAACCCAATTGTTTCAGCCTGTTCCTGCCCCACAGAACTGATCTCTTTCAGGTAAAAGGGGTGTCCATGGATACCCATATGGGCCCTAGTTAACGCCTGTCTCTTCGTGGGGTGCATGGAACATTCCCTGTTCCAGTCCTATTCCGGGCCCCACCCACAACTCTTTCTCTGATATATCGATGATATCATCGGAGCTGCTTCCCTCTCTTGTCTGGAATTGGAAAGGTTCATCGATTTCGCTTCCAATTTCCACCCTGCCCTCACTTTCACCTGGTCTATCTCTGACTCCTCCCTTCCCTTCCTCAACATTTCTGTTTCCATTTCTGGGGATAGACTGGCCACTAATAGCCACTACAAACCCACTAACTCCCACAGCTACATGGACTATACATTCTCACACCCCACTTCCTGTAAAGACTCCATCCCATTCCCTCAATTCCTTTGTCTCCGTTGTATATGTTAGGATGAGGCCAACTTCGACAAGGGAGCCACTGTAATGTCCACCTTCTTCCTCAACCGAGGATTCCCCAGCTCCGTTGTCGACAGGGCTCTCGACCGGGTCCAACCCATCTCCCACACTTTCGCCCTCACCCCTTCTCTTCCCTCCCACAACAGCAATAGGGTTCCCCTTATCCTTACCTACCATCCCACCAGCATCCACATCCAGAAGATCATCAGACGCCATTTCTGCCACATCCAGCGAGATGCCACCACCAGACACATTTTCCCCTCCCCTCCCTTGTCCGCTTTCCACAGGGACCATTCCCTCCGGGACACCCTGGTCCACGTTTGCTTCACCTACAACACCCCCCACGGGGCTACGGCACCTTCCCCTGTAACCGTCGAAGGTGCAACACCTGCCCATTTACCTCCTCCCTCCCCACTATCCAAGGGCCCAAATATACCTTCCAAGTGAAGCAACACTTCACCTGCACTTCCAAGAATCTAGTCTACTGCATTCGCTGCTCACAATGTGGTCTTCTCTACACTGGGGAAACAAACATAGACTGAGTGACCACTTTGCAGAACATCTACATTCTGCTCGCAAAAAAGACCCTGAGCTTCCTATTGCCTACCACTTTAACGCACCACCTTGCTCCCTGACCAACATATCTGTCTGGCTTGCTGCAGTGTTCCAGCGAAGCTCAACGCAAGCTGGAAGAACAACACCTCATTTTCCACTTGGGGACACTGTAGCCCTCTGGACTCAATATCAAGTTCATTAATTTTAGGGCCTAAACTCTCCATGTCCCAGCCCCCTATCCCACACACAAGGCCTTGTTATCACATAGCCTGCTATTACACACCATCTGTTGTTAGTCTCTAATAGTCCCCATTAACAGCTATTCCCCCTCCCAGCCTGATCGTTAGCAACTCCTTTGTCTGTCCAACTGTTTTACTCTCTCTTTGGGCTCTATCCTATCGTTTACTCCCTACACCACCCCCCTCCCTATTTTCTGCATATAAACTAACATTTTCCCAGCCACCATCATTTCTGAGGAAGGGTCACCAGACCTGAAATGGTAACTGATTTTTTTTCTTCACAGATGCTGCCAGACCTGCTGAGCTTTACCAGCAACTTCTGTTTTTGTTCCTGATAGGTTTTATGGGCTGTTTCTGCACTGCCTCCTGGAGTTAAATATTCTGCTTGTGACCAGAAATGGGAAAAGATATGATCTAATCACAGCATTCTGCAGTTTAAGCATAATTTTTCTTAGAATTATTTTGAAGTATTTTAACAACATTTGTTGGATATTTTTGTGATGCTTATTAACATATTACACTCTATGTCTATGAAACCAGTTAGTTAGTTTCCAATGTTTAGCTGTCCACTAATTTAGGAATGAGCCACAGTTTTATCGTTCTACTGGAACTATCCAGCTTGCATTTGGATTGGAGTCAGATTTCTGGATATGTGTATTGTGTATGTTTGTTTCAATATATACTGAAAACAATGGGCACTTTCTCACCAATATGTCTCAGAGATAGTAGGAACTGCGGAGTTTCTGAAGAAGGGTCTAGGCCTGAAACATCAGCCTTCCTGCTTCTCTGATGCTGCTGTGTTCATCCAGCTCTACACCTTGTTATCACCAATATGTCTTATGGGTTTAATGGAAAGAAATGGCAACCAATGTTCCTCAATTTCAAGAAGGATTTTTTAAAAATCAAGTTGGCATGTTGCTAAAACTCGAACAAGTAAACTTTCCTTTATTGAAAACAACATCAAAATGCATATGAAGTGTGGGCAGTAATAACCTTTCACTTACTTTATGCCAATCTTTTAATTCCATTGTAATATTTCATATATATTGAATACTGATACTATGATCATAAATTTGGAGAAACGATTAATTCCTGCATGTGTGATTAAACTTCTTTTAAAAATTAATGGTTTGAATAAAACAAAAATAATATTGTTAATGCTAATGATTTGTGTATTTAAAAAATCATCTGAAGTTGCATTGGTTTTGTGTCGAATGATAGGAATGTACAAATTAATTAGGAGCAGGCGTAGACCTTTTGGTTCCTTGAGCCTATTCCATCATTTGGTAAGATTATGGCTGATATGATTGTAATCTATCTTTCTATCCACTCCTATATCCTCTAATTCCTTTATCAATCAAAAATCTAAACCTTCAAAGTATCCAATGTACTTGCTGCCACTGATTTCTTGGGAAGGTGTTCCACAGATTAACAGCCACTTGAGGGAAAAACATTACTCTTCATCTTCATCTCCATCTTAAATTGAAGACCACATATTTTTAAACAATGTCCATATTTTTTCCATTTGGTAAAACAATGGCTCTGCATTGCCCATGTCAAGTCCCCTCAAGATCTTACATTTTTCAATAAGTTCATCTCGCATTCTTCAATGAATAGAAGCTCACATGAGAAATCTTTGATCCCAAGAGTCAGCCAAATGAAACGTCTCTGCGCTGTTTCTAATGTACGTGTATTCTTCCTTAAATAAGGAGATCTAAACTGTTTTCGGTACCCCAGCTATGGTCTCACCAATGCCCTATGCAGTTGTAGCAAAACATAATTACTTTAATATTTCAACAGCCTCTAATTATATTATCTCAGCCTCTAACCCACTTTCCTTCCCACTCTCCATAATCCTTCAACTCGTTACTAATTAAAAATCTGTCAATCTCCTCCTTAAATTTATACAATGTCCCAGCATCCACTACATTCTAGGGTAGTGAATTCCAAAGATTCACAACCCTTTGAGAGAAGTAATTTCTCCTCATCTATATCTTAAAGTATGACCTCTCTTCCCAGATTGCCAACATTAAGGAAACATCCTCTCTACTTCTACTTGGTCAATTCCCCCTTAGCATCTTATGTAGCTAATTAGATCTCTGCTCGTTCTTCTAAATTCTAGAGAGTATGGAACTAAAACTGCTCAATGTCACTTTATGAAACAAATCCACCCCCATCAACTCTCCAACCTGAAAATGATCCATTTATCCATACTCTTTGTTTCTTGTTAGCTAATCATTCCTTTATCCCTGCTCATATCTTGCCTGGTACACAGTGAACTTTTATTCTGTCATAATCCTTGATGTAGCATCTTGTCACATGACTTTTTCAAACCCAATGTGAATATCCACATCTACAGGGTCCCCCTTTATTCATGTTATGTGTTACTTCCACAAAGAACACTAATAAGGACAAAAACAGTTTCCCTTTCACAAAACCACACTGACTTTGTCTGATTGGATGAAAGTTTTGCAACTGATCTGCTATAACCCCCCTAAAAGTAGATTCTAGAAATTTCCATTTTGTACATATTAGGCTAACTAACCTACATTAAACTGCTTTCTGTGATCCTCCTTTCTTGAATAGGGGAGTTACAATTGTTATTTTGAAGTCCATGGGAATCTTCCAGATCAAGGGAATTTGAAAATTAAAAGCTTTGTTTCAATTATCTCAGCAGCCACTTCTTTCAAGACCTGAGAATAAAGTTCATTAAACTTATCAAGTTTTAGATCAATAATTTTCACAGAACACTTTCCCTGGTGTTTGTGATTCTTTTAAGTTCCTTTCTCAGTTTCACATTTTTGAATTGCAAAAATACTCAAATGTTGCTTGTTACCTATGTAAAGACAGACACATAATGTGTTCGAGAGATAATAGGTATTGCAGATGCTGGAGAATTCGAGATAACAAGGTGTGGAGCTGGATGAACACAGCAGGCCAAGCAGCATCATAGGAGCAGGAAAGCTTGACGTTTCGGGCCTAGACCCTTCATCAGAAATGTGTTCAATGCTTTCACCATTTTCTTACTTCCCATTGCTCATTGCCCAGACTCATACTCTACAGGGATAATGTTAATTTATTTTTTTTGCTTTTTGAATGCCTGCTGAATCTTTTACTGTCCAATTTTATATTTCTAGGTAGCAGTCTTTCATACTCAATTATCTGACTTTTCTTTCATTCTTTGTTGGCTTTTATGTTCTATCAAATCTTCCGACCAGCCACTAGTTGTGGAATATTATACATTTTCTGTCAAGTTGACATTAGTATTAACTTCCTTTGTTGTCCATAAACATTGTCTCCTTCCCTAAAGCCTTTCTTTCTCAGTGGAACATATCTTTGCTAAGTGTGATGAACTATCCAAAGATTAACAATAACCATTTTGAAAAATAGATTGAATTTTACCAAATAACAGGTTGATGTACCTATTGTCTTTTTACTTGCACACAAAGTATAATTAATCTTTTCTCAATCTATTTGTTTTGAGACCATTTAGATCTCTTTAGAGCTTGTCACTAGGTTTTTTTTTAAAAATCATGTAAGCAGTGTTGTGTTGTATCTTTCAACAATTATAAAGTGAGACCATTGTTTCTCCTGTCATTCCTTTTTATTCTTCCCATTAAACCCAATGTTATTGTCCTAGCTCAACATTGTCAGGTCATGAAGTTGCCAATTGTGGTGGTGTGTGAAGTGTTATTGAGTTAAAAGCTTTGTTGCTTTAAGAACTTGATAGCCAAGAGCCAGGATGTAGACCACATGACCACCTACCATGAGCAGTCCAGCAGAAGCAACACTGAGAGGTGGTTGCATGCACAAGTTGTAGTCTAAGCTTTAATAAATCTATTTTCATGTAAGCTAAACCCACACTAGCCAATGTGTGTTACTTACAAATAACACAAGAAAATATGACCATATGTGGTTGTGCTACACCTGATAACCCACAGTGCCTCATAAATACTCAGTTTTGGTTGCAGTGCTGCATAGCATAAAGTAGGATCTGCTAGTATGAAGCCAAGAGTTTTGAACATGAGCTGCACACCTGAAGAAAGAAGTTACTTTTTTTTTAGAGAAAATGTATATATTTCAATCACAAAAGGGTCCCTTGACCTTCTTTTGGGGAGGTTTATGGGGGAGAAGAACTTCCCCATTTGAGGACAGGCAACCCCCAGCACAACTTACAACTTGAAATGGGCCAGACGTATGATAACTGATCAATTGACGTGATATAAAAATGGATTTTTCACATTTGACACAGGTTTTCCAGGCAACTTGGAATTTGCATATGAAAACAAAATGAGCTATCAACAGCTAACGTGGGAGGCTGAAGTGGCTGAACAATAGGAAAGACCACCGATAAAGATTCATCCCTCATTGTTACTTCTTCAGCTGCTTGTGGTACATGGTACTCTCATAGTTTCTGCACTGAGAAGTTTGACTTCGGAAGCTTTTAAAATTTTGCAGTTTTGATCTATCAGTCAGGTGAGTGTTGCTATTTTTCCTTCAACTGGATTTTAGATGACAACCAAGATGATCAGTTCCACAAGCAGCAACGGCAATGATCTGCATTTCACAGGCCTATAGTTGCATGAGAGAGGTGGAGGCCAAATATTACAGCTGCAAAAGACCAAACCTGATGCACAAGGTTCACATTACTGAGAATAGCCTTCCTCAATATTACTTAACAGCAGCATCTTACAGGCAAATATTGGCAACCTGTTGGAATAAGGCCTGTCAGACCTGATGGGTCATGCTCATTATATTAGTTATGATGGCTGTCAAAGTCCTTTAGTCCATATTAGCCAGGATCTTTAGAATGGCTGAGATTTGGAGCACCCTGCACAGATTGGGACATGCAGCAGGATCAAGATATAGAGGCTTCTTGGAGCATTCAGAGGAAACGGAAGGTGAAGACCAGGAGAAGGAGAAATACAAAGAGATGATGGAAATATACCATAAGTGATATATACTACTGCCTGAGATGTCCTTGTTACTGTGAGGTTCACCTAGATTCAAACACAGTATCCCTCCAGCAACCGCATGCCTTGTCCTGAACCTTTCCCCTCCCCACCTCTCCCTAAAGTCACTCACAGAAAACAGACCAGCAAATAATAAAACATTGTTTCCCATCCAAGATTTGGTCTCTGTCAGTTCATGTCTTCTCATTCATCATGAAACAATGAAAAGAGGCAACTTACTAATCAGCCAAAGAATGGGCATGTGGGAAACCGGGGGCAGCCTTTGGTGATTTATCTTGCCTCACTTCAGACTCTCTTATTTCTAACTGCTTCAACATGCATGTGTGGAATATCTCTTTCAATATTGGAGTTAAGATTATGCCATGTGGGGTGAAATGGTGGCTCAGTTGTTAGCTTCGGGCAACTGCCTGTGTTTGCACCTTCTCCCCTTGTCTGTGTGGGTTTCCTCTGGGTACTCTGGTTTCCTTCCACAGTCTTCCTGAAGTAAGGTAATACCCTGAAACATTGACTTCTCCTTTCCTCCAGATGCTGCCTGGCTTGCTGTGTTCTTCCAGCCTACTGTTTGGTCTACACCACAAATATAGCTGTTGAGGGAATAAAATAAAGACAACTAAATGAATAAATAGGACTCAGCTAATATATGTGTTGCGTATTCACATCAAATGAGTAGCAAAAGACTCTCCAGGTTTTCTTCTTTAATGTGTTATCTTTACACACACGCACACGCACACGCACACACACGCACACAGGTAAATATTTTAGCCTTGGGTTATGCCATGTACTGGACTTTGAGCTTAATTTTTACTAAATGGGTGAAGGTTTCTAAAACAAGCATGGGGCTGGATGAACACAGCAGGTCAAGCAGCATCACAGGAGCAGGAAAACTTGACGTTTCGGGCCTAAACCCTTCTCCAGCATCTGCAGTACCTTTTTATCTCTGATGTTGTCTCGGATTCTCCAGCATCTGCAGTACCTTTTTATCTCTAAGGTTTCTAAAAAGCAGCTTGTCCAGCAAGGTAACAAGCATGGGGCTGGATGAACACAGCAGGTGTCAGTATAGTGTTAAGAGTAGCTGTGGTCCTCAGGGAACTAAGGAAGAGGTGGTGGTGAAGGAATTGATACATTAAAATAGGTGGGAATGGTGGGGAAGGGTCTTCCTAATGGATGGCATCATGTTGCGTTGGGCAGTGTCAACTCCTGACAAGTAGCAATCAAAACTCGAGTACAGTTTTCTCAAAAAGTGAAGGCTCCAGATTTAAACAAAGTTTTTCCAAAATTCCATGCTATCAACAGCACTCCCAATCGCAAATAAAATCATCATCAATATAAAATGCAGCCTACATCCAGTTGGAAATGTACATGTGTCTCTTGCCCACCATTTTGGAGACTCGGTAAACCACTTAGCAACTGAGAAGTGGCCAATGTGTTTCTGAATTTGTTATATCTTGCTGTGGTACATATTTTCACTAACAGACCTAGTTCTTTAAATTATTCATAGTTATGTTACAATTTAAATTGATTAAAATTTTAATTACTTGAAATGAGCATTGATGTTGTCATTTAATATTGGGTTAGGAGGTATCATGGTTTCATTGATAAAAGCTGCTGAACATAGCTTTGATGATAGCATCTTGAATTAGACATCAGGAGTCAACCTTTTTTTTAACCATAAGCAAGAAAATTAAAGCAAGCTGTACTGGGCTCAGGAATTATTCCTCTTGAAGATAGTATGTTCAGAGTGATTCAAAACTCATTTAGTTAATTAAAAAGCCTTGAACAAAGCAAAATGATCAATATTTAAATTGTGGCTTAAATGCTCGCAAATGCTGTATGATAATGACCATCATCCAGTTGGGCAATTCAGTGTCACGTGGGAAGAATATTTCTTTTACAGCAGTGGAGGTCACAGGTCTTAGGCCCAGGCTACTACATTCCATTCTTATCTACAAACCTTACAACCTTTTTATTGGGGTGTTAGTGAGAATTCCTTCTGATAGCGAATAATCAAAAATGCTACAAAAACAGAAGTTGCTGGAAAAGTTCAGCAAGTCTGGCAGCATATCATAGAATCCCTACAGTGTGGAAACAGGCCCTTCAGCCCAATAAGTTCACACTGACCGTCAGAGCATCCCACCCAGACCCTTCGCCCTAATCTACACATCCCTGAACACTATTGGCAACTTAACATGCACATCTTCGGACTGTGGGAGGAAATCAGAGCACGCAGAGGAAACCCATGCAGACATGGAGAGAATCTGCTAACTCCACACAGGCAGTCGCTCAAGGGTGGAATCAAACCCGGGTTGCTGGCGCTGTGAGGCAGCAGTGCTAGCACTGAGCCACAGTGCCGACGTAATCAGAATCAACATTTCAGGTGACACTTCAGAACGGTTCCTGATTTAAACAAAGTATTTCCAAATTTCCATGCTATCAACAGCACTCCTAATGGCAATTGCAATCACCATCAATATAACATGCAGCCTACATCCAGCTACATGTGTCTCTTGCCGACCATTTTGGAGACCTAATAAACGATTTAGCAACTGAGAAGTGACCAATCTGTTGCTGAATTTGTTATATCTTGCTGCTGTATGTATTCTTGCTAACAGATCTAGTTCTTTAAACTGCATCCGCAGTTCTTTCGGTTTTTAATCAAAAATGCTAACTTTTCAGATATGTCAATTTTAAGGTAACCAAATGGCAAAGGGAATTGGAGAATTTCTGTCACAGTGGATAGGACATTGGCCAATAGCCCAGTGTCATGGCGTCAAATCCTGTCTTTGTCCAAATGAGGCCTTCTTGGGCTGTGCTTTGCCCTCGATTTCTTCTCGTCTGAATTTCTACTGTAAATGTTATTTATGCCCTTGCTTTGGGCACAGCAAGGTTGTCTTCTCGATATGAGGTCTGAGCCACCAGTGTCAGAACTGGAGTTCAACAACTCCCCTCCATGTCGAAGTATCCCTTCATTTTATCTTACCCAGAATTAGTTGCCCTTGTCGGTAATATCTGTGCCTCTGAGTTAGAAGCTAATGGTTCAAGCTCCACTCCAGGAATTGATGGCCAAGGAAAGCACACACAACACAGACAGGGTCATTTTCCAACTTGTATAACTTTCCTATATGCCTTTGGCAGGTGGTAAGAGTGGGAGAGTCTCCTTACCAACTCTGCTTAAGGTGGAGTAACATGCATCAAACTCTAGCCCCTGGGTAACAGGCTCATGATCTCTTTCAAAAACCACCTTGTCATGGAAGCAGACATGAGCACAAGCTTTTTGTCTCAGGGAAAGCTCTAGGTTTAAACAATGGGAAAGGACTCCTTTAATTACAGTGCAATTTCCTATGGTGCCTTTATCAAACAAATGCATTTGTGCTTTGATTTTGCTAGATGTTGCTCAAACAAAATGGGGTTGATTGTTTCATATATTTTACCATAGTAATTTTATTAATTATTTTGCATGATGGCAGCATTCCTGGTGAGGCCAGCATTTATTCCCCATTCCTAATTGCCCTGGAAAAAGTGGCAGTGAACTGCTTTCTTGAACTGATCAGACCATGTATAGAAGGTACATCTACAGTGTTGTTATGGAGGGAGTTCCAGGATTTTGACCTAGTGAGAGTAAAGTAACAGTAAATATTTTAATTAACAATGTTTGTTGTCATTGTTCTAAAACTAACAGCAACATCTGGCCTGCACACATCAAATCAAACACCAAAACTCATAAGGATCCGCAATTAATTGTAAGTTTCCTCAAAGGGCATGGTTTTGAGTTTTCATCCAAATGCAAGCAATTAGGAATCTTCAAACTGATAGAACCTTCACTCGTAACCTCTTTATCTCTCAGTAAGACCTTTTCAAAATGTCGCACTTCATGAATGAGGTGTAACTAGATTACTAACGGCATATTAAGTTCATTATTATTATGGACAAGTCTCAAGGGCTTTGTTGAATGTCAGATCTCTATTATGATAAGAAGTAAACACTAAATTTTAAAATAATCTTTTAAAATTGTTGTTTATCATGTTTTGTTCTACATTAATCCAATACATATATTCCAATCATGTATTTTTCTGTCTGCAACATTTAAAAAAAATGAACATATCAGCACACAAAGAACGAAATAGGTCATTTGGCCCTTTAAGCGTTCTCTGGGATTCAATAAGATCAAGGGTAATATGATTTTATTCTCAACGCTACATCCCAGCATATCATCAACAATCTCTCACCATCACCTGACTACCACCCCTGGTAGTTTATAATCTATCTACCTCTGCCTTAAAAAATATTTAATGACTCAGCTTCCACTGCCTTTTGAGGAAGGGAATTTCAAAGACTCACAACCTTCTGAGGTAAAATGATTTGTGGTTTATACTTCTTGATTTTCTGTCTGAGAGAACTCTACAATGGAATTGGCTACTTATCCCAATTGATGTCATTATTGTCCCTACATACATGGAGATTCCCTTGATTTGGCACCTGATTCAAAGTAATATTTGAAAATGGGGAGCTCATATCACAAAAAGTCTTAAAGTTCTTGTGGACAATATTGGCAGTGATCAGCTTTGTAACACTGCTGACTGCAAAATTCAATCCATTGACTTTACGCAATCATACAAAATAGGTAATTGTGAACCAATGTGGCTCCTCTGCAGAAATAAACAAATCAAGATAAGGGCACATATTAGACTGTCACAAAAAAATCAAAATGATCTTCTTGCAGCCAAAGGAATTTTTTTATCTAATATTACATAACATTACTATACATACAGTTTCTAGCTAAATGCTAAGTCATGTTGAACATATTCGCAGACAAGTGACGGAAATGTCCACCATTCTAACTAACAAAGTTTTCATCACAAAGCATAGCCATGTTAAGAACATACAATAAGTTATACATACATATAAACATATGTAATCGTTAGCACTCTGGACTTTGAATCCAGCGATCCGAGTTCAAGTCTGTGTCCCAACAAGTGGTTGAGGTGGTACGGTGGCTCAGTGCCTTGGTGGTTAGTACTGCTGCCTCACAGTGCCAGGGATCTGGGTTCAATTCCAGCCTCAGGTGACCATCTGTGTAGAATTTGCACATTCTCCCTGTGTCTGTGTGGGTTTCCTCTGGGTGGTCTGATTTCCTCCCACAGTCCAAAGATGTACAAGCTAGGTGGATTGGCTATGCTAAGTTGCCCATAGTATTCAGGGATATGTAGATTAGGTGGGTAATATTAATTGGATGGGATGATCTGAGGGTTGCTGTGGACTTGTTGGGCCCAAGGTCCTGTTTTCACACTGTAGGGATTCTATTCTATGGATAAGCTTGCATTCTGCTTTCAGATGTAAAAATATGATATTATACACAACTTATAGTATGTCACTTAATAACAGAAAATAACTATGAAGATATGAAGTCTAAAATGCTGGTGATACAAAATTTTAATAAACATTTTTGACATAATTCAATACAACTACTGTGGGTAATATGAAATGCATTTAACTTATAACACAATTAGCTACATTTCATGCAATTTTCATAACTAGAATATTTGAACTTGCTTAGTTGTGTCATTACTTTAAAAATAGTTAGCTTTCCTGAAAAATTCTACTCATAAATATTTGACACCCTACTCTGTATTGTGAAATTGGAATTGCTGTGCATTAAAATTTACGGGAAACACAAATGGCATAATAATGAAGACTTCATGAGCACTAGAATATTTTAATAGATGCACGTCTTAATAGTGAAACTTTGCTATTTTGCTGTCATGTAATTTATTTTGTGTTTGTTTCAAGGAAAATTACTAACGCCATTAACTTATGAGCATATTCTCATATAGATTGTACATAATTGATTGATCCTCGTGCCTTTTTTCTTAAACCATATAAGATTAGTTTGTTATACAGAAGTCTGCCTGGAATCCCCAATATCTGATATGCAGCTAAAATGACGGGGCACTTAACAAATAAAGACAGTTGCACATTCATGTTATTTCAACATCTGGTCACACTCAAGTGCCCATCTCAGGAACACATGAAACAATGGGAGACATGTGTCTTTCTCCATTTAAGATGCTGCATTAATTCAATATGAGAGATAGAAACGACGACTGCAATTTCCAACAGCAATACCTTTTCCACCCACTTGTGCAACACTGATGATATGCGATTTTTCTTTATGAAAATGAACAGTGTCTGTCAGAGTCCATCTGTCATCTGTCCAAATAACCTGCCAAGTTTAGAACGAGAATAAATTGGTGTGAGACAAAAGCAAAAGCTTTCATTTGACAGCCTTTATCTGTGATCTGGCTGCAAATCATAAATAACAAAATTGAATATGTTGAAAAGCTAATTGACATTGGAGGCAGCCTTCTTTCTGCCATTACTGTCAAAACAAACTGAAGGATTGGTACAATAAGGAATTGGAAACATTGCAATAATAGCGAGCACTTTGGAACTGTTCCACCATTCCAAGAAATTATGGCTGATTTCCCAATAACTCTATTTTCTCCTTAATCTCTTAGGATTAACAAGGGGTGTTGTTAAATTTCAAATATAAGATCAACAATTGATTTAGTATCAATTGCCAATTTTGGGGAAGAGCTCCACATTTCTACTAACCTTTGTGTACAGACATTCTTCCTCATTTCATTCTGAAAGGTTTGGCCATAAGATTTAGACTATGCTACCAGTCTCAGACTCCCCAGACAGTAATGGTAGTTTATCTTATCTACCCTATGACTTCCCTTGTTTTGATCCTAGTACACATTGCCAAATTTATGTTATGATCTAGCCAGGTCCAATAACTTTTACAGTAGACAAAGTGTGAGAGCCAGGCCACTCACTAGGTGTTAAAAGTCACAAGATTCCAGAGCTCTGAAGGAACAAAAATAAACTTTATCACCAAGTTAGAATAGTAATAATATGATCCATAATACATGCACAAATTATTTCTAACACCAGGAATTAACACATAATAAAATATAGGTAATGGATGGTGATCAAGGCACACACATCAAAAATCTAACACAATCAAGACAGATCCCATGATTTCTGAGCAATTCGCCCCATATTTTAACAACATAAAGGTTCATCAAATCTTAATGAACTAACAAATCTTACTAATAAACTAATGATTTTTATTTTCCACTTACTCTGATGTAGCCTTGAAATTCCCACTCAATAACAACTCCATTATGGGCTGCCCCAATGACTGCTTCTGTTCCAGTCAACATTCCTTTCCAGGTTTAAAATCCCCTAAACTCTGAAACTATACTCCAGAGCTCATTTCCAAGTATAACTCCAGCTCTTCACTGACTACTACCTCAGTGAGCCATCTGGTTCCTAAGAATTTCCAATATTATTCAGTTACATAAATCGAAACTACAGCTTGTGAGCTTTTCCCCATACCTATTTACCTGTGCTGAAGCATTAATGGATGCAGGCTTCTCGCAACACAGAGCCAGCAGCCCTCCCAGTTCTCAGCTACTCAGGGCTTCTTATGAGGGCTGGCTCCAAAACTTCAGTGCCCAATAATTCCTAGAATTTATTTCTCACTGTTAACAACCCAGAGCCATCCAACTGCTGTTTACTCATCACTGACTCCCCTACACAGAATCTATGTAGTTCAGCTGTCTTTCAAGCATTATGGCCAAAGGCAGCACTACAAACATGGCTGTGTGTAAGAGCACTTTTGGATATAAAAATAATGGCTGGAGCATTGACAGTGAGTGTCTTCAGGTCTTCCTCGGGATGCTGATGATCAATGTCTGGAACATGATCAACTTGCAGCAGATCTTCCTGCTATCAGGAGGAGCAGCTGTCATCAAGCAGCCTCTACTCAAGAATCTGCACCTCCACAATTGTAGGTTCTAGGAAATAGTGGGCATCTAAGTTTTGGAGCCAGGGCTCATAAGAAGCCCTGAGTGGCTAGGAGAGGGGAGGGTCATGGCCACAGGGGTGACCAGAGTTATGACATGCTGGATGATGGTGGCCTGGGCTGGATGTTGCTGCAGGAATCGGGAAACAGGGCGATGGTGGGCACCCATCTTGTGGCCAATGTCACCTGTTGCCTGGAAATGGTGGTGCTGAGACCTGATATCATGCGCCAGTTGGATGATGCTCAGTTTTGTGGTGGAATCCCGCCTACATGTACCCCTACTTGGACGGGAGGTTTCTGAAGGTTTCTGAAGCTCCCTTAGGAGTCCATGCCCCACAGACTGAGCCAACTTGCAGGAATGCACAACGTGTCTTTCATCTGGTACAGAAGTGATTTTTGTACAGGCTGCTGCAGTACACCACCCACTTTGACTCCTTCATCCACCATCCAGACACCCCTTGGCGTGCTTTTTTAGCACCAGTCAGCAGGGAGTCCCATTGGAGGGATCTCTATGCTGGAGTCCTCCCATTTTTCCTTGAGGACTTGGCGTGGAGGGTGTTACACGCAGCAGGCCCACATAATCACAGATTGAGGTAGTTCATCGATTGTCAGCCCAGTTGTTTATTTTGTGGCACTGTGAAGTCAATGAACCATGTACATATTGGTTATGGGTATTTGCACCTCCTTTTTAGTTATTTGAAAAACCTTCTTTTGTGCCTTTGGTTGCAGTTCAGCCCCACACTCCTGATCTTTGGCCATCTAGCGCAGAGTGATGTGGGGAAGTCAGAGGACCTCGTCGGGGGTTTGGTCCTGGGCCTGGTCAAGTTGGCTTTTAACAGGTCCAGGTAGCGTGCTGTGGTTGGGGTTGTATGTGCTGACTGTCTATCCATCTTCGGCGGTTACATTCATGCCTGGGTGTCCTTAGAGAGAGAGCACACATTGTCCCCCAGTACTCTTGATGCCTTTAGAGAGACATGAGTATGCAGGCAATATAGTGCTTTATCTCCTGCTCCTAATCCATTCTGATTTAGCCTCCTCCCACTATACCTACTTAACCCTCACCTGCGGTGGTCTGCATTGCTCTTAATGGGTTTTGCACATACATTAAACAATTGGAAAACATGGGTTATTTAATGGTGATGGTAAATAGACGAAAGAAAAATACCAGAGATCTGACAATGGGCAAGGAAAATGTTCAGCGGTGTGTAAGAGCTCTTCTGGATGAAAAATCAAAAAGGCTGCAACATTTGCAAAAATCTTCAGCTAGATGTAGCAAGTGGATGATCCATCTTGGCTTCCTACAAAGGTCCCAGCATCACAGATGCCGGTTTTCAGTCAATTTAATTCACTGTATATCTTGTCTAGAAACAGGCATTGGATACTGCAAAAGCTATAGGCATTGACAGCATTCCAGCAATAACACTGAGAATATGTGCTCCAAAACCTGTTGCACCTCTAGACAAATTGTTCCAGCACGCTGGCATCACCAGCAATGTGAAAAATTCCTAGTTATATCCTGCACTCAAAAACCGGGGAAAGTCAACCCAACCAATTCATGCCTCTTCACTCTGCTATCAATCATCAGTATACTGATGAAACATGTCATCAAGCAGTACATGCCTTGCAAATCCAACTCAGTGATGCTGAATTTAGATTCATTTCTTGCCCTTGTTACAGCCTTGGTTCAAACATGGATAAAAGAGCTGAATGACAGAAGTGAGGTGAGAGTGATTACACTTGACATGAAGGAACCTTGGCAAAACTAGGGTCAATGGGAATCATTGTTAGTTTTCTGGTTAGTTTTCTATAGAGTGCAATGGAAGGTGGTTGTGATTGTTGCAGATCAGTTATCTCAGCTGCACGACATCACTTAAGAAATTCTTCAGGGTAGTCTTCCAGGTTAATTTGGACTCCCAGAGGGTACTCAACAAGCTACCTCACAAAAGGTTAATTCATTAGATAAGACCCCATGATGTCGGAGATTGAATATTGGTGTGCATAGAGAATTCACTAATGAGCAAGAAACAGTGAGTGGGGATAAGGTGTTCTTTTTCAGGTTGGCAACTTGTAATCAATGGAGTTCCACAGGAATCATTGCTGGGATCACAACTGTTTACAGTAAATATTAATAACTTGGAGGAAGGAAGTAAATGTACTCTAACCAAATTTGCAGACAACACAAAAATGGTTGGAAAGGCAAGTTATGAGAAGGATATAAACAGTTTATGGAGCACTGTTGATAGGTTAAATAAGTGGGCAAAATTTTGGCAAATGAAGAGTAACATAGGAAAATGTGAAGGTATTCACCTCTGAAAGGAGAACAAAATAAGAATGTTATTTAAATAGCAGAAAATACTGCAGCAAGCTGCAACACAAAGGGACTTGGGTGTACTTGGGCACAAAACACAGAAAACTAGCATACAGGTGTAACAGGTAATCTGGAAACTAATGGAATTTTGGTACTTACTTTAAAGAGATTGGAGTGTAAGTAGGGAAGTCTTCCTGCAACAATTTGCTGGTGAGACCACATCTGAAGTACTGTGAGTAGTTTTTGTCCCCTTATCTAAAGCAAGATATTATTTCATCGGAGGCAGTTCAGAGGAAGTTGTCTAGAATGACTCCCAGTATGAAGGGATTTTCTTACGAACAAAGGCTGAACAGGTTGGGACTCTACTCATGAGGATGAGGATTTCTCCACACAGAAGGTTGTGAGTCTTTGGAACTCCTTGCCACAGAGATATATGGGGACAGGAACCTTGTGTATATTGAAAGTTCAGATAGATAGAATCCTGATTTGTTGGGGAATTAAATGTTAAGGCAAAACACAGGAAAGTGAATGTGAGGAGTTTCAGATCAACCATGATCCTGTTAAATGGTGGAGAAGATCCAAAGGATAGAATGGCCTGCCTCTCATCATATTTCTAATGGTCTTATCATCCTATAGGATCCCGCATGTTTCAATCAAACCACTTACTTTCCTGAATTCTAGTGAATAAAAGACTTGTCAGGAAAGAGTTGAAGCCCTAACTTTGATCACTGTGACTTACACATTCATTATATCTTGGCAAGCAGAAAAATGATCATTTTTTAACCTACTCTATGCGTTCCATTCACTAACCAACATTTTTTCCATGTCAATATATGACACTCCACACTCTGACCTTTTATTTTTCACAATAATCTTAGAAGTAACATTGTATCAAATGCCTTCTGGCAATTTTACGCACAGCAGGTGTTATTTTTTCATGAAATTTCATTAAATTATTTAAAAGTGATTTTCACAAAACCATGATGACTCTGCCTGATTCAGAAATAAAAGGTACTGCAGATGCTGGAGAATCCGAGATAACATGCATGGGGCTGGATGAACACAGCAGGTC
>JAHRHZ010000013.1:6697524-6721309 GCA_024137785.1 Ginglymostoma cirratum
GCTATAACACCTTTTTTAGTAGCTTCTAACATCTTGTCTGTGACCGAGGTTATGTTAACTGGAGGAAAAGGAAACAACAATAGCAAGGATATGTAAAATTTATCATTTACTTTTCACAAGTAAACTAAAATACTAAGGCAACTTTGGTTGCACAAATACAGCAATATTAGAAAACCTTACATTGTATAGTACTTACTTCATAAAGTCAACTGCTTAATTAGTTGCAAAGATAGGACTATAAACAATGTAATTCCTGTTCTTGCTGAGGTAAGTTAAGGCAATATAATATATAATAAGATGAATGGCAGTTAATTTTCCCTCCTGAAATGCACAAGAGAACATTTTCCTTTCTCATCTTGTGGACTTTGAGGCCTTTGTTCCAGCAAATTATTTATGCTGCATGTTTGATACTCATTATTCACTTGTTAAACTAATTGTAAACTGAACTGTGGGATAGTTGATGTATTTTGACAGGTGTATTGATTGTTAGAGGATAGAAGTAAACATTCCGACCCACACTTTGCTAATACTTTATAATTCGTAACAGCTAAGATTCATTAGGGAGCCAGGAGTATGTAACTTACCAGCACTATCCTACAGTCACAAAAAAATACACTACCGTTTAGTTAATGATAAACTGCAGGTACTACGTGGTGAGACACAGGTCATGGATAGGCCATCTTTGCTGGTTGTGTAATGCTTGGCACATGTTGTATGAGGGTTCACTATATCCACAGACTGAACAAAGTCAGTACAATCTTTCGAATAGTTTGGTCCAGATTTTAGCTCCTCAGGTTCTTTTGCAAAAAAAGATTTCAATAAAATGCAAAAGAGCATATAATTAATAACTTACACCAAATTCTTTACCAGGAAATGAGAGTCTTGAAATCTGTATGGAAACCAGATAAATCTTACAAATGATATGTCCTTTATAATTTGAATATATGCGAAACATTCCCCTTACCTGGGAAGCTGCCTTTCATCTAAGGCTGACATCGATGCAGAGATTCAATATTGCATCCAATCTGTGAGAGATGCCTGAGGTTGAGAATTTTCAACAACCACGATATCCATGCTGATGCCAAGGTCCTTGTACATAAGGCAGTCATCCTTCTGACCCCTCCAAATGGCTCTGGAACTTGGACAAATATACACCTCAAGACCTTTGAGAAGTACCATCAATGGCCTTGAGATCATTGGCATTCCTTTCTTCACTTCCTTTCCCATACTTTCTCTTGCCAACAGGTATTCTGAAAGAATTGTATCCCTTCATACAGGAATTTCCTCCAATTCAGTTTCTTCTGAACGAAGGTCTCCTATGTGTTGACATCAATGCTGTAACTCTTGAGAGAAGCCTTCAGGGGGTCTTTGAAATCAGAGATAATAGGAAATGCAGATTCTGGAGAATCTGAGATAACAAGGTATAGAGCTGGATGAACACAGCAGGCCAAGCAGCATCATAGGAGCAGGAAAGCTTACTTTCCTTGAGCTGGGCAAGAAAGATATGCTTTGGCAGTTGGAAATCAGGCATCTTAAGCACATGGCTGGCCCAGTCAGAATCTAAGCAGAATCTGAAGAAGACTAAGAAGGAGTACCTTGATAGGTTAAAAGATATGTTGATTGCCTGAAGTTGATCATTAACATGAACATAGGCCTGTCAGTCTGAATAACTCATTTCCATGTTATAAGACCTTTGTATTCTGATGTATGGTGAAATTATTCACTACAGCAGGAGCACCTGAGAATAAAGTCATATAAAAAAATGTTTTACCAAAGACAAACTAAGGCAAGGCAAAAAAAAAATTAACTGGACAACTGTGTCTCAAGTATGAGGCAAAAGAATATTTTAATAGAATGCTGGATGAAATAATTTGAACCAATGAGGTCTGCCTTCGAGTTCTAGGATTTGCATTCATATATTTTTAATATCTCGGGAGAAGAAAAATGTTTGGCGTTAGAAAATTATGATCGATGCAATATCTTTTAAAAGGATGTTTGAACGCCTAGTGACTGACTCAAAGGATCATTTGAAATTATTTCATGTTTTACGACTTGAATTGGAACAAACAAACTAAAATCAGATGCTACTTTATGGGCAACTCAACCTAAATTAGAGCAACAATGTCTCTCCTTAAATTCCTAACTGGGTTGAAAACTCCACGCTGTGTTTATACATTGCGCAGCACTCTCCACACAATTGTCACCTTTACAGCAGCAGTATCCAAATGTTTTCCCATTCTAGCCCCATGTTGAGGAGGATGGGAGAGAGATCTGTAAGAGCAGGGGGGGGTGTTGGCTGATGGAGAGAGAAAAGTGAGAGAGTTGTTGGTTTGGGGTGCTCTGAGGCCAAGTATTAGAGTGTAAGCCTAGCTGTTTTAACTTGGTTAGCCCTCCAATATAACCACTGCAGCCTTGGAGCTCACAACCCAAACATTTCAACTCTTGACCTCACCTGGGGACCCAACACCCACATTTAGAAGCCCTGCATTATCCATTGTCAGATCTCAGACAAACTTCATCATCTTAAACTGCAATCCTACTATAAATGTACAATAAAAATCAAAAGGGGAAAGAAATTTTCAATTACAAATCCCTTTTCTATATGATGTACCGATACAAATTGTGTTGTCATTTCCCAATGATAAACTGCTTTGTTCACATTAATAATCATTGTGGAATGTTGCCACAATATCTCACAATTTTCTCAAAATAGTTTCTGAGAACTTTGAATTCACCACTTTACTTATAATGATTAAAGATTTTTGTATCAAAATAAGTATTAAAAACTCTGAAAACTAACAATTTATTTCTCAATAGCTTGATTAATTTTAACTGCCTATTGTATTGTTCATACCCATAATTAAGTGTCACAAGACTCATAAAGGCATTGTGGAGAAGAAGAAGACTTTTTGACCCATTTAAGCCCATGCCAGCTCTCCGTAGAACAATTCAATCAATCTAATTTCCCCATTTGTCCCTGAAGTTCTGGAAGTTTAATTCCCTTCAAAGTCCATCTAGTTTCCATTTGAAATCATTCATCATCTCCGCTTCAACCACCTCTTGTGAATTCCAGGTCATTATGCTGCAAGAAAATGTTCTTCCTCACATCACCCTGCACTCAGTATCTTCAGTCTGTGTCCCCTCACATTAATGAAAAGAAATTACTGAGTAACAGAAGCAAGCAGGGGAATCAGGAGAGATTGAGGAGTGGATAGACCTAAAGGAACATTGTTATAACCAGTTTGGGGTCAAGCTTCCCCGACCTGTTACAGCTTCAGATGAGATACACCAATCTGTCAAGTTCCTGGTGAAGAGGGATGAATTCACTCCCCATCTTTATTCATCTGCCCTCTTGCAACAAGTTTAATTTAAAGAGGATCCTTTTCCTTGTGAATGCCTTTCTCTCAGACCAATTGCGTTCATGTTTTTCGATAAGCCAATTTAAATAGCATTTCTTCAGCTAACAAAAGCATGAGTTAATTCATTACTAGACCAAAGAAGATAATAACATAACACACATGCACATAAATTAAAAACAAGAGTGAGTCCAAAAAATAATAGAAGTTAAAAGATGTGCAGATCAGTCTCTGGATCGTACATGAAAAGCACACTAACCAGGACAAAGCAGTCTACTTGATTTGCACCACATCTACACCCCCTCCATTGACATTCCATAGCAGCAGTGTGTACCATCTACAAGGTGCACTGCAGAAATTCACCAATGATCCTTAGACATTCCAAACTCACAGCCACACCCATCTAGATGGGTAAAGGCAGCAGATCCATGAAAAAACCACCATCTACAAGCTCCCCTCCAAGCCACTCACTAAAATCTTGGAATTCCCTCCCTGATGCCATTGGAGGTCTACCTGCAGCACATGGTCTGCAACTGTTGAACAAGACAGTTTACCACCATCTTCTCAAGGACAACTAGGAATCGACAATAATTGCTGGCTCAGCCAGCAATGCCCATGTCCCATGAGTAAATAAAACAAGTACATGGTGGAACATTACAGCTATCACATTAGGTTGCACCACGAGAACTATAGATAAGCGCCTAATAGGTCTTTGTCCTGTTTCCTTCTGACCGCAGCCTCATTTGTTTTCTGAATTCAACAAAAAAGGAAACGTCTTTTACTTTTACTTACAGTCGAAGGATGATTGGTGTTTCTCAGCTTCAACATTTAAGACACAAACTTTCACCCACTAGCACAAGCAAACCGAATGTAATTTTGAAAGGGGAAAACATAAATATATCTGCAGTTTGCAACAAAACTGCAATAAATGGGCTTTCTGCTGATAAGTGGGGTAGCCCTTTGTTATTTCAGTAGCCATAGAGATCACAGTCCATTTTGTTTTGACCTGCCTCCCCATTTTAAAATGTTGTCATCTGAAGTTCTAATTGATGCATTATTCCAGAGTTCCTCTCCAGACAGTTGTTGGATTTACATCTGCAGTTATCTGTTGGCTCTGTTAACTGACTTTAAAAAATAAATAATTGTGATTAAAAGTCAGTATCCAGGGATAATTTGAGTTATAATCCGTGATTATGACTGTCTCCATGCATGGTGAATGAAATAAGATTAATTCCTATTTCAGTGCAAACACAATAAAACCAAATAAAAGCATGAGGCAATAGACATATTATACACACACATTCATTCCAATCACCTTGGGCAATTATATCGATTCAGTTTTAATAGGGTCACTCTGGATACTGGACAGGGCGTGGGCAATCACAATTTATCTTCCAGTATCACGGGTGATTTTTAAGTGGTATGTTAGAAGGAACAAACTTCAAAGGAATAATTAGCCATTTTGGCTCTTAAACCATTCCACAGAAGTTAACAGGTTGAAATCACAGTTAGATTGTGGCCTGATTTTGTACTCGTTTCAAACACGTATTTTGTTAACCAGTAATAAACCAAGGAATTCCTTCCCTGTTGTGGAGTTTTATTTCTAATGCTTTTTTTTTGGAGAAGTACTCAGTTGGTCTCACTAATCTGAATGAATCTTCCTCGTGGAGAACAGCCAGTACTCCAACGTCCCTCAAATCACAGTGACTTGAAATGCTCGTTTAAAGTTTGGAGCTGCAGACACAGGCTGATTTGTTAATTTGGCCTTCAGCTTTTCAAAAGCAATTTGGCGTTTCTCAGCACATACATGTTTGTTTTCTTTTGTAGTAGGTCTGTCATCAGTGTGACTACTGTGCAGAGGTTTTTTTAACAAACTTCTGGTAGAACTCACACATTCCCAAGAACATCATGATTTCCTGTTTGATTGTTGGAGTGGGGGATTCTTCTACTGATTGTATGGTTACATTCCGTATTTGGTGTCATTGATCTACAGCAGGTCCTGGATAACTCAGCTGAGTGATTTAGCACTTTGCAAGTTTGACCACTTTGTTATCTGACTGTATTTTGTGGACCAGAGCTTCCAGTTGTTCTAAGTCCCTTTCCCACACGCTACTCTTCACTAAGAAGTTGTCTAGGTACACTTCTCAATTCGACAAGCTGCAGATATCTGATTCATCAGCCTTTGGAAATTCCAAAAGACATGACCCAACTGGTCAGAGATATGAAAGCAGAGATTTCTTTCATGTGGGCAGTCAAGGGACTCTGCTAGTATCCCTTGAGTGAATATATCTTGGCAAATGTACACTGTTTTACCTTGCCTCTCTAATGCATTCTTTCAGCTGGTGTATTGGATAAAGTCGGCTCTAGTCACGGCATTAACTTTTCAGTAATCAAAGCTGTGCTTTGTGGAACCCAGCTACTGCCACTAGACATTATTAATTGGTACTCCAGCATATAATTAATCTCCTCTCAAAACTGGACCAACTTTTCTGGACCTAGTCAACAGATATATTGCCTTATAGCAGGGGCCTCCTCCCATCGACATTATGTAGAGCTAAGGACATAAGAACCAGAAGCAGGAGTAGGCCAACTGGCCCTTTGAGGCTGCTCTGCCTTTCAATAAAATCATGGCTGATCTTTTTGTGGCCTCAGCTCCACTTACTCACCCGCTCACTATAACCCTTAATTCCTTTACTATTCAAAAAATGATCTATCTTAGCTTTAGAAACATTCAATGAGGAAGCCTCAACTACTTCACTAGGCAGGGAATTCCACAGATTCACAACCTTTTGGTTGAAGAAGTTCCTCCTCAGTTCAGGACTAAATCTGGTCCCCCTAATTTTGAGGTTATGCCCTCTTGTTTTAGTTTCATCTGCCAGTGGAAACATCATCCATGCGTCTACCTTATCTATTCCCTTCATAATTTTATATGTTTCTATCAGATTTCCCTCTCATTCTTTTAAATTCCAATGAATATAATTCCAGTTTATTCAGTGTCTCCTTGTAAGCCAACCCTCTCATCTCTGGAGTCAGCCTAGTGAATCTCCTCTGCACCGCCTCCAGTGCCAGTACACCCTTTCTCAATTAAGGAGACCAAAATTGCATGTGGTACTCCAGCTGTGGCATCACCAGCACCCTAGGCAGCTGTAACATAATCTCCCTGCATTTAAATGTAATCCCTCTAGCAGTGAAGGACAAAATTCCATTTGCCTTCTTAATTAGCTGTTGCACCTGCAGACATACACACGGACACCCAGGTTCCTCTGCACAGCAGTGTGCTGCAATTTTTTACCATTCGAGTAATAGCCCCTTTTACTGTTATCCCCACCAAAACGGATGGCTTCACATTTATCAACATTGAATTCCATCTGCCAGACTTTCGCACACTCACTTAAACTACCTTTATCCCTCTGCAAACTTTCAGCATCCTCTGCACACTTTGCTCTACCACTTGTCTTAGTGTCATCCACAAACTTTGACACACTCCACGTGGTCCCCAGCTCCAAATCATCTCTGTAAATTATAAACAATTGTGGTCCCAACACTGATCTCTGAGGCACACCACTAGCCACTGTTTGCCAACCAGAAAAGGACTAATTACCCCCACTCTTTGCTTCCCAATAGTTGACCAATCCTCCATCCATGCTCATACATCGCCTATAACACCATGCACCTTTACCTTATGCAGCAGCTTTTTGTGCAGCAATTTTTTGAATTTCTTTTGGAAATCCAGAAACATCACAATTAATGGGTCCCCATTGTCCACGGTGCTCATAGAATTCCAGTAAATTAGCTAAGCATGACCTGGCTTTCATGAACCTATGCTGTGTTTGCCCGATCGGACAATATCTATCTAGATGTCTTGTTATTTCTTTCTTAATGATAGATTCAAACATTTTCCCAACAACAGAAGTTAAGCTAACCAGCCTGTAATGCCCCATCTTTTGTCTACCTCCTTTATTAAACAGTGGTATCAAATTTTCTGTTTTCCAATCTGCTGGAACTGCTCCAGAGTCCAGCGAATTTTGGAAATTACCACAAATGCATTTGTTATTTCTCCAGGCATCTCTTTTAGTACCCTGGGATGCATTCCATCAGGGCCAGGAGACTTGTCCACCTGTAGCTCCATTAGCTTGCCCAACACTACCTCTTTTGTGATAATGATCATTTTTAGGTGTTCACCTACCTTAGTCTCCTCGTCATTAATTACTGGCAAGTTTTTTGTGTCCTCCACTATGAAGACTGACACAAAATACTTGTTCAATGCCTCAGCTATTTCCCCGTTTCTCATTATTAAATCCCCCTTCTCATCCCCTAAAGGACCAATGTTTACCTTAGCCATTCTTTTTCGCTTTACTTTGCTACCTGTCTTTCTATTCTGAGCTACTTTACTTCCATAATCCATGTTACTTTTCTTTATAGCTAAGGTGTGGTACAACCTGCCTTGTTTCTGTACAAGTCATTGAACGTAAATGAGTAGCCTTGTTAAATCTATTCAATGTGCTGCACATTGGTGGATGCATAAAGAATCAAAGTTTGAAAGTATTTCTATATTAACAGAGGTTTGAGTGTAAGCCTCCCTGAAGTCTCTCTCTAATTCATCCCCGTTGTTATCCTTGCCCTCTAGATCAGTGAAAATGAGACACATCGTGACCTTATTTTCTCCTTTCTTGGTGGTGAAATTTCCTTAGCATGTTGCCACAAAACAGCTTTTGCCTTTTTCCACAATCCTGGATCTCAACAAGACCTTTCACTTTCCTGATTTTCTTGACAACTCTGTACTTGTCACTGAATTGGGCTTTCAAGAGATCATCTGGTATTGATTGGAGCTCTATCACACAGTCATCTGTAGAAAACTTGCAGCTTTGTCATATTTGGCTGCCTGTTTGTTTAACATCGCCTGGGAGATTTTCACATGTTCCTTCTGTTCTTAAAACCTCTTTATGATTAGTTTCAGAGGCCCTCATATTCAGTGCCCACAAAATAATCAAAACAGTATGAAATCATTGGATTCAATGGGTTTGTCCCACATGGCAGATGGAAGAAAGCCTAGTCCTTTATCTTAGTCATGGAAGTACTTGTGGCACAATACCATGATCATTGTTTTTAGGGTCTGTTGGTACCATTCCACTGCCCCCCTGTGATGGTGGGTGATACGCTAAAGACTTCAGCAAGATTGCATTCAGGAAGCCCATGACTTCCTTGATTATATTGGCTATGAAATTAGAGTCATAATTTAACTTGATCTCAGAAAACAGACCATATGTACTGAAGAACTGAGTCAATTCCCTTACCATTGCTTTGTCACACACGGTTCTCGGGGACAGTAATGTGTAGCCACCTCCACGATGGTAAGAAAATACTGGTAGTGCCATTTTGTTTTGGGCAGTCCACTAACACCTTGCTCAATGGTTCTGCAAAAGCTGGCACAGAAATCACCAGTGCAGTTCTTATTTATTGCAGGTTGGGTTTTTCCCACAGTCTGGAATGCGTGGCACATTCTGTGAAATCTTATTACATCCCTGTGGAGGCTGATGCTGGTTTGTATTTTGCAAATGTCAACATGTTGAGTCATTATACCTTTGAGCACTAATTGTAATGTTCCCCTATGATACCTCAGCGAGCATAGACGATGTGACTACACTGTTGGATAAAATTCGAGGTGCTTTAAATTTTTAAGTTGTTTGATCTCCCGGACCTCAGTGAGGTCGTCAGACATTACTAAGGGCACACTTACCTTTGAAGCTGCCAGGTCAATAATCAGGAGAAGTTTGACCAATTCCACAGGTCACTGGTTCTGACACAAAGTTGTAGTTCAGATGTACCTGGTATCAGGGAACAGGTATGTACCCTCCTTCAATCCCTTTCACTAGCACCTTGGCACTTAATGCATTCTTTGTATGGCAGGTCATGTATTTTTCCGAGCAGTGGAGTTTGTCTGGCCCTGTTATCACTACAGGATTGCTTGCCTCACCTTGGGAAAATGTTGGCATCCTTTATTTCCGTACAAAATCCCAATAACTTTCAGGGAATCATTTAATGTCATCTGCGCTCTCAGGATTTCCTTTACTGGGATGTGTAGCTGCAGTCAGAGCTGTAGCCTGACTTGTCAGGTTCTCTGACTGACCCCCATCTATACATGTGTTGAATGTGTTGCAAAAAATCCCATTGGTTGTTCCTGTTGCTTCCAGCAGTAGGCCTTGATATGCCGTATCTTTTGGCAGCAAAAACGTAGAGGTTACTTGGCCTCACTTTCATTTCAGTGCTGTCCATGTGTCCTGTGAAGAGCTTCCAGCATTTCCCTCTCTTCCGTGGCTACTCAATTTTCCTATCACCCTCCTGACCTCTATCCTCCCCAGTTGGTTGGGAGGTGACTGGGGGCATGTTTCTTCTGGAGCAGATGTTTGCAGATTGGCTTATAATTATCATCCAGTGTGGCTACCTGCCTTGACCCAGTCAGTCTCTGTACCTTGAGGTGTATTCTTATCAGAAAGGAGGTGGAGTTTTTAAGTTCCTCAAAGAGCAAATTTTCACGGAGGTTTTTGTAAGTGGCTTCTGTCTTGTGTCAGTAACAATTGATCAAATGTAAACTGCCCAAACCTTTCAAAATGCAGGCACATCTGGTCAGGCTATTTCCTGTGGGAATGGAATTTCCAATGATACACCTCTGGCACTAAATGGTATGTACTTAAGATGGCCTTTTTTTAACTGCCTCATAATCAGGGGCACCTTCCCCAAATAAGTGGAGAGAACCCTCGTGGGTTTTCCCTGAGAGCTTACTGTGCAGTAATAATGACCAATGCTGGGATGGCCACTTTAACTGCTGTGCTGCCCATTCAGATGAAGGCTTCTATTTCTGCCTCTGCAAACTTAGAAATTAAAGATACAAATTGAGATTTCTCCACTCTTAGCTGTGAGCCTGTGATGTTTCCAAGTACGCAGTAGGATTTTGCACCTAAGCTCAAGCAGTTCTCGTTCAAAGTCCGTTGCTGCGGTTCTTCCTGAAACTCTCTCTTCCATCCTTGCTTTTCCGATTTCCTGTTTTTGACTCTCTTTCTCTTACTTGTTCATTTTCTTTTTCTTGAAATTCTAATTTCTGTTGGTTCAATTTTAACTTTTCTGCTGCTACTCTATTTGTTTCATTGTCCTCAATATCACCTGAAAGTCATTGGCCATCCCTTTTAAAAAGGTGGGATTTCTAGCTTTTTGATGAAAAACTAAACCTAAGTGGTTCACTAAATATTTAACCTAGTTGAGAGACAGAACTTTTAGATTCTCAGAAGTAACTTCACCGAATTCTCCTAAAAGTGCTCTGGCATCACATTTAGATGCTGCAGCAATGTAAACTCAACAACACTTTTTGCTGACCTTTTTTTCAAAGGCAGGTTTCAAATAGACAATTTACCCATTCCAATTTTCAGAAGAAGGGTCTAGGCCCGAAACGTCAGCCTTCCTGCTCCTGTGATGCTGCTTGGCCTGCTGTGTTCATCCAGCTCTACACCTTGTTACCCATTCCAATTATTTTAGTTTTATCAGTCGATTCAAATAATGGACACAGGTCCTTAATTTGTTACAACCAGACCCCAGGTGAGGTTCCCCAATTCACTATGTATTATTGAAAGGGGAAAAACAAGAACAACAAAGAACAAAGAAAATTACAGCACAGGAACAGGCCCTTTGGCCCTCCAAGCCAGCGCCGATCCAGATCCTCTATCTAAACCTGTCACTAATTTTCCAAGGATCTGTATGCCTCTGCTCCCTGCCCATTCATGTATCTGTCTAGATACATCTTAAATGACGCTATCGTGCCCGCCTCTACCACCTCTACTGGCAACATGTTCCAGGCACCCACCACCCTCTGCGAAAAGAACTTTCCACGTGCGTCTCCCTTAAACTTACCCCCTCTCACCTTGAAATCATGACCCCTAGTAACTGAGTCCCCCACTCTGGGAAAAAGCTTCTTGCTATCCACTCTGTCTATACCTCTCATGATTTTGTAGACCTCAATCAGGTCCCCCCTCAACCTCCGTCTTTCTAATGTAAATAATCCTAATCTACTCAACCTCTCTTCATGGCTAGTGCCCTCCATACCAGGCAACATCCTGGTGAACCTCCTCTGCACCCTCTCCAAAGCTTCCATATCTTTTTGGTAATGTGGTGACCAGAACTGTACGCAGTATTCCAAATGTGGTCAAACCAAAGTCCTATACAACTGTCACATGACCTGCCAACTCTTGTACTCAATACCTCGTCCGATGAATGAAAGCATGCCGTATGCCTTCTTGACCACTCTATCAACCTGTGTTGCCATCTTCAGGGTACAATGGACCTGAACACCCAGATCTCTCTGTGCATCAATTTTCCCCAGGGCTTTTCCATTTACCATATAGTTTGCTCCTGAATTGGATCTTCCAAAATGCATTACCTTGCATTTGCTTGGATTGAACTCCATCTGCCATTTCTCTGTCCGACTCTCCAATCTATCTATATTCTGCTGCATTTTCTGACAGTCCCCTTCACTATCTGCTACTCCACCAATCTTAACATCATCTGCAAACTTGTTAATCAGACCATCTATACCTTCCTCCAGATCATTTATGTATATCACAAACAACAGTGGTCCCAACACGGATCCCTGTGGAACACCACTGGTCACAGTTCTCATTTTGAGAAACTCCCTTCCATGACAACCCTCTGTCTCCTGTTGCCCAGCCAGTTCTCTATCCATCTAGCTAGTACACCCTGGACCCCATGCAACTTCACTTTCTCCATCAGCCTACCATGGGGAACCTGATCAAATGCCTTACTGAAGTCCATGTATATGACATCTACAGCCCTTCCCTCATCTATCAACTTTGTCACTTCCTCAAAGAATTCTATCAAGTTGGTAAGACATGACCTTCCCTGCACAAAACCATGCTGCCTACCACTAACATGCCAATTTTCTTCCAAATGTAAATAGATCCTATCCCTCAGTATCTTCTCAAGCAGCTTCCCCACCACTGACATCAGACTCACTGGTCTATAATTACCTGAATTATCCTTGCTGCCCTTCTTAAACAAGGGGACAACATTTGCAATTCTCCAGGCACAAGTATGTCTGCAATTTGGGGCATAATCCACAGCAGATGGGCTTTCTGTTGCAGAGAGGAGTTGAGGGCAGTAATAGTTAGCCCCTTGTTATTCCTGTAGCCACAAGATATTGCAGACCATTTTATTTTGACTTGACCACCCCACCACCTTCGAAAGGCTGCTGTTTAGAGTTCCAACATTAGTACATTAGGTGTCACATTCCAGGGTTCCTCTTGTGATAGCTGCCAAATTTACACCTGTAGTTATCTTATAGTTGTGCGTCTATCATATGTAAAAAAAATTGTAATTGAAAGTTCAACATGTCCATAAATACTATGGGTGCTATGATCTGTGGTCATGACAAAATTTTCCATTACCAAAGATATGCTGCAGTTTTTGGTGCCTCCTTCCTCTCAACATCATTTATAATCCAACACCTTACTGCCAGAGAATAGGAAATTGGTGGGGATAGATACGAAAATAATTAATATTGTGTGTGAATCAGACGTGAAAGATAAACAGAAAAACAGAAGAAAGACAGTGAGATATTCAGCAACATAAAGGCTGCAAAGACAATCAAAGAGAAACACTGTGCTGTCAAAATTTCATGTGTGATCAGATCATAATAACTTGAAAATCCTTCATATTAGATGCATTTCTTGAAATACCACACTTCCTATCACATTTTAATGATGTGCTCTGACATAGTGCGTGACACTCTAGGGGATCAGTGAATATATATTTTTAAAAAGTCTCCAGGAGTACTTTTAATGACTTTCGTCCATCTTTGTTTTAGATGTCTGGGGAAGATTATATGCTCTCTGTCATGCAGAGTGTCTCTTTGTATTTTTGAATCATTACTATATATGTTACTAATTAGTATTATTGCTAACACATTTCTATTCCTTTGAAAGGAAAAGATAGAAACAGATATGCAAATGTCCTTGTTTCAGCTTTGCGTTGCATTGAAGTTTTGTTTAAATCTCAGGGTTGGCTCTCAGCCCAAAAGTATCACTGATGCATTTCAGTGGTGGGTATGGGAATTCCCTGTCCTTACAGCTGTACAGAGTCTTTGAAGATACCCTTACAAAATTGTTAAAAATGTTCTTTAGAATGTATATACTGTTTCAGGAATATCACAGCTGCTTTCATGTGTAGTTAGAAGAGAGTACGGACCCAGTTCTTATGTGAATAGGAGGATTGCTAAATATAGAATAACAGATATGCTGGGAAAGAGTCACAGCATGCTTAGACGGTGTGTTACCAGCTTCTCAGACTTTTCTCAGACAATATAAGGCTCAGCAATTCGTACATTTAAAACATAATTACTTTGTGGGGAATTGTCTTTGCACTTCCTGGAATGTTTCAAGAATAAAAACAATGAAATAGGCCCTTAACTTGTGTTAGTTTGTAGAATCATAGGAGATACGTGTTCACTAACAAAAAATGTCAGCAATGATAGGGAAATAATATATTTGCCAATATTGCTTTCCTTCACTGATTTCCCTAGTTTATGGTGTGATGCAAGTTATGTGCTCAATCCTACAAGGTTGTAAACCAAGGACAGGGAAATAATTTAAAGATATTATAAATCATTCATGAAGTGTAAGTGGCTGAGATCGGTCTATTTTACATAAATTGTGCCTCTTATTCAACTGATCAACTTCACTAATGTTATTACTTTTGCAATGGTCAAAAATGGCACAAAAATGATAGACGCCATCCATTTAAATTAATTATGACTTGTTTTTCAATAGATCCCAAAAACCATTATGGTTTAATGAGATAAAAATAATTCGTGGTTTTGCCTGAATCATGCATGCTTAGAACCAGAGCTCATTCTTGCATGTATAGTTATATTTAACCAAGTGAACTCCTTTGGAAAGTCACTGCTAAAGCCAAGAAGGTGGTACAAAACCATACTACATTAACAGACACATCTGACATGTGTACAAACAATATGACAGCTATCACAAATCCTCAGTTAACAGATAAAGGAATCTACCGACTGTTACACTCAAATACTGAGATTAGAAGTTTAATTAATTGTGGGTGGCAGAAGTGACGTGGGAAACATGATGAAAATGCATGTTTACTTTTGGGATTTACCTCGTCTTTGTTGCCTGGAAGATTCACAATTTTTGACTCCTTATTAGAGACATTGTTTTTGAAGTTCATTCAACATAATGATCACGTAAATTTCTTTCTTACTGGTTTCAGTGGCATATGACAGTGAAATAGATAATTTAAAGTCATATAATACAGTTAATGTTGGCATTCGCAATGTAGATTAATAACTGAGCAATATTAATATGGCCATTTACTTGAACAAAAGATTGTTAAGTGAAAAATGCTGGACTCCACTGATTCACTTTTGTAAATGGGTGAGAGTCACACATATTCTCTATGTCTTCCTGCTGTTGACTTTGTCCTCAATAATCCTTTGGTACAGATCTCTTAATTACCTGATTGTTCAGCTGCAATCCTGGCTCATAATTGCTTAAATCTATCTGAAACTAAATTGCCATCTGGTCTAACTGTTCCTGGAAAATATGCCAGGAAAAGTATTCTACAATTAAAATCAAAATAAGCACTTTGAATCCATTTACACTGCAGCAATTTGCTGTCTCTCCCTGAGCCACCAGGTGGTAGTCTATCATTGCTTGGACCATTAGAATTTTCTAAGAGATTTCATGACGAGCTTTCACTGTTCCACTATTTTGCTTACAGTATATACAGAGAGTGTTCTCAAGTTTAAATACATAGGTTCCCAACATCCACTGGGAAACCCAAAGAAACACATGATCCGTATATCCTCAGAAATATTACACAATGGTTGCAAAGATATTCTTATGAGCACCAGTTTCTTTGACATTGCAAAAGCTGAGAGACAAAGTAAGTGGCAAGGAGTCTGTCCCCAATAATTTCAAGTGTGGCCATACTGAGTGCCATCTTTTGAAGCTCAACAGTGTAGGCATCTTCTAAGTGTAGCAGAAACTTAAGGATTAGATAGATCATGACGTCAGCAAGTGTCAGGAGCCCAATTTCTTTTCTGTGAATTCACAGATCCTGTTAATTTCCCCTGTTAAACAATTCCAGCTGTGAAATAGAATATCCAGCTATCAGCTCCTTCTTCCCTTCTGCCACCAGCTCCCCCTCCCCACCACCTCACACACACTCACAAGTGTCATTTAAAGGAATCACCATAGAGCTTTCAGATGCATTTCTTTTGACTTCCTTTCACTGATGTAGGTAGAAAAGTATTGTGTGAGTTAATGATGGATTGAACTATTTAAAGTTACGTTTTATTTATTTCCTGTTTATGTTCAAGAATTAGCTGAGTTACAAACCTGTAAATGCAATATTTTTGTTCCTCTCCAATCATCGTTTTTTGCGGTTGAATTAGTACGTCATTCATTCTATTTGTCTGTCAATTCTCAGAAGGGAAACAGTTGTCACATTTTATTTTAACTTATCGTTCATTCCTTGACAACTCTCACCCTCAACTCTGATGGAAATAAAACTTGTTTTTAGCTTATTACAAAGGCATATCTGTTATTGGTATTCTTTGAGGACTCATGTATGCAAGTTTGTGAAAATTGGTGCATCTCAGGTGCTGAGAAAGTACCTGGATCTGCATTTTTAAAAAAAAATTCACTGAAGTGACACTGTCGGGCACTTAAAAAAAACTGCTTGAGCCTGTTTTTTTTAAGCCACATGCCTTAACCTAACTGCTTAGTTTCACCATAAGTCACACCTATGAGTTTCTAGATGCTGGAATCTGTGCCTACTTTGATATTGTTTAGAGCTCATTTGGGGTTTAGACTGTAAAGAGATAAAATTTACTGTTCAGCCTTTGCCATCTTCCTATTAAACTCTCTTGAGTATTTCCCATGTCAGAGATAAAAAAACTGAAACAGCTATTCTCCAGGAAGGCTTCTAGAAGACTTCCTTATGACGTATCCTGAACAAACTGCATTTGAAGATCCTAGTTACAACTGTCAGTACCTGGTGACCTACATCTATACATACAAGGACGACAAATTGAAAACAATCTATAACATTTCATATCTTAGCCTTTTATTCTCCAAGTATAAACAACTACCTTTGGCCAAAGATTTTTTTCATTCCAAAGTTATTGTGGCCAGAGCAAATTCCTTTTTTCTTCCATTAACTCTGTGTGTGTGCGTGTGTGTGTGGAGTTTTTTAGAAGGGGAAGTGTTTATCCTGCCATATTTCAAACTGTTTGTTAATCAGTTTTGCACTGTTGTCAAAAAAGTTTTGTTTTTATAATAGCCAATAATTTTGCTTATTAAACAAACTGATTGATCCATTTCTGATGAAGGGTCTAGGCCCGAAACATCAAGTTTTCCTGCTCCTATGATGCTGCTTGGCCTGCTGTGTTCATCCAGTCCCACGTCTTGTTATCTCGGATTCTCCAGCATCTGCAGTACCTTTTATCTCTGATTGATGGATCATTTATTTTGGATTTAAAAAAGTACGTAATTTGCCATAATGGCAACTGGCTAAAGCATCATAATATATGTTGTGAAAAGTGGAGAGGTATGATCAGAGTGTGACAGTGCGCTCCTCTGCTGTAGAGAATTGATGGCCTGTTTTACACTACAAGCTAAATTTTTACCCTTGAGGGAGCAGTTAGAGTCAGACAATTTCCTGACTTGGTTTGCCCACTTCAGGGAAAGTACCTGTAAAGACAGGATGTTCATTCTGGAGGCAGGTGCATGTTGGATTCAGGTGTGTCATCCCTGGAAAGTTGTGGCCAAGTACAGAGATAAGCTATTTGAAAAGTTTGCCTTGATGCTGTGGGGTTTTGTTTCACTTGTAATAAAAACTATAAAATAGAAAACATACATCTTGTCCTTACACCTGTCACTTCCCACTTGCACCTTATGTCCCGCTCTATGCCAACAATGCTCCTCACCCATCCTTAATGCCCTGTCATGCTCTCCACGAAACATTTGCAACTTCCATACCCATTCACTCAACATACACTCTGTACAAAGCCAATTAATCCTGTATTAATAATGTCATTAAATATTTTAACAGGTCATTCTTTGCTTTTGCTACAGCCCTATGAAAATATCAATCAAGCAGAGTCTAAAATATCAACAGCAGAAATTGCACACGATACCTTTTCATCTTCCATGAATAAACGTTGACCAAATGAAAAATAAATATGAGAAGGAAAACTATCAATCAAGTAATGTTTTTTTCTTGGATTCAGCTGCTTCAGGAGACTGATGGATGCACAGGCTCTCAGCCAAGCCTCATTCAGAAGCTAATGAATGGCCAGTATAAGAGGCCATGGATTTAAATAGAGGAGCATAGGCTGGCCTTGAGATATGGGGGATCATAGAGAGTGGCTGGAGGGACATAAGTTGACATAGAGAGTACGAAGGACCATGGAAGTTATATGGAGGAGTATAGGTTCACATGAAACCTGTTAGGAGGCATCGTGGTTGGTAGAGTTACATAGTTTGGCATGAAGAGTCCGAGGAGCCATGGAGGGGATGTGAATAGGCGTATTTTGGCATGGAGGCTATGAGGGGCCTTGGGGATGATAGATTGACATTGGGATGCATGGGTAAGACTTGGTGATTTCACCTTTCAAAAGGTTCCCTCGTGCAGACTATGGATGTTGACATCTCTTTGAGTTCATGAACCACAAATGCTTGAATAGCTGCCCTGACTCTGTGGAAACTGTGGACGACTAGGAGATGCTAATTTTCATAGGGTGTGAGTAGTAGTTAGTGGGCTTGCATACTACTTTGCCTGCACATTTTTCCACCTTGACAAAACTTAGGGCTATTGGAATGGGACAGATAAACCCACATTCAGATCCCAGCTGCCATCTTAAAAGTTTCATTGAATCTCTCCAGTTCTACAAAAGGTTTGGCCCTTCATTTTAAATAATTTGGAGGTAATTAAGTATATACTCAGTCAGAGTTTGAAACATCTTATTGCCTAAGGGTAAATACATCCTCAATAATTCTCCTATTTTCTTATATTTGCTAAAGACTCATTGGCTACTTTAGTTTAACTTTTCCAAATATTTCTCAAATTCAGCAGCAGGAGGAATATTTTACATTATTTTATTGCATTTTTTCTCTGCAAGTCTTCAAATGTAAATATTTCACATAATATACACAGAGTGACTGGAACAATTTGTATTAGCATGTGCAGCAAATAAATCTGAAATAGGTAAAGCCCACAGAGATTGCTCTGGTGAGCAGTTTGAGCCTCTTTTATTTTTGCTTGTTTGTGAACATGTGTGATTCTGTTCTTTGTTGCTGGTTTGAGATGATCGGACAAAGAAACACAGTCACGCCTGAAATTTGAAATGTCTACCTCATGTGCGATTCATAGCAAATAAAATTTGTCTTGGCTAGTTGTGCCTATCATAGGTGCTTAAATAAGCAGTTTTATACTCCAATTTCTCACTGCTCATTTGGTGTAATTGTCCCATCTGGATTTCACTTCCATCTTCTGGCTTTTCCACTACCAAGATATTGCAGGTAATAAAAACTTTAACATACACTATACATGTGTGGCACCACAATAATGCCGCTTCCCTCTGGCTTCAAAGGTCTAGTTTCAAGCCCCACCTGCCCTAGAGGTGTGTCAGAATCTGTCCAAGCAACTTTACTAAAGTAACTATAACTGCAGTTGTGAATGTTAATTAGCTACACACACTTCAATATTTAACTAAGTAGCAACACACTTTTTCAATTTTATGAAAACAAAATTCAACTTTGGTGATTGTGTGTAATAGATGATGGCCAATTGATTGCCCAGTCCCCTAGATACTTCCCCTGCCACTCGGATTTTCTCATGCAAAACCAAATTAATTCCATTGCGTCTACATCCAAGACTAGTTTCAGAAATCTGTGAGAATTGGAGGACATTTACATTGAGTAAGAGTGTAAATCTAGAAAAAATGCCACATATCTGGGAGAAAGTGAGGGGGTACCAAGGGAAGGTGGAAGGAGATTAAAATTAAGTTTTCCCTAGAAAATTAGCTTGCAAGAAGCAACATGTTAATTATTTGTTCCTGAATGAGTAAAAATGAAAGATGAGGAATAAAGAATTATTTGATAGCAAACAGCAGTGGATCTTCACTAAAAAATAGGATTCTCTCTGACAGTTAGTTACCCTCTGATAGAAAAGCCCAGAAAGGTGGGGTAGTGTCCAACATTAGACACCTCAGTCCTTACATAGACAGAATCCTGGCCCTTGCAGGAGAAGATTAGACTGCCCCTATGGGGAGGCTGAGACATCCAAAATCCGACCAATTGAGTAAGTACTGCTATTCATTCCACTGCAACTCTCACATTAACCCCATTGTCATTGTCATTGATTGCACAACACATCTAACTACTGGTTGTGATGCCTTCTGTCTCATTTGTCTTGCAAGTACCAATAGGATGTCCACCAACTCCACGATGAAATAATATATTCCGCTATGAGCCACCTCCTTGACCTCCGAGAAAGGCACCCAGACTTTAGAAGAAGCATTGGCTAGTTACACACACACACATACACACACACACGCACGCACAAACGTATAAACACGTACACACTAGAAAGTTTGGGATGATAGTCTGGTGAGCATGTCACTGTGACAGCTCCACTGCTGGTCAAGAAAGAAACATTCCAGGCCAATAGTACATGAATAACTGCCTGAGACCAGGCACAAGATGAGTCCCAGGCAGGGAAGGACTCTTATCATGTCAGCAGTCCACATACACAGAGAGGGCCAGGAGCCATGGCCCTCAGTTTCCAAGGAATTGCAGGCTCCTGGCCTTGGACTAACTCCACTCCACTTGACCCCCTCCCTACTCATGCTTTATCATGTTCCTCCCTTACCAACACCATTTCAATTTAATTAGCAATTTACTCCTACCTGGTGAGATATCCATCCCATTGCTTGGCAAATGTATAAAAGATGCAACAGCCTGTTCCTGATATTGAGGTCAGCCTCACCAGACTTCTTGCCTGATTCTGTCTCAAATCTTGCCATAGATCATGACACTAAGGCCTTTATAAGATTCCAGCATATCAGACCATTTGCCTTCCTAACTGCTCATCAACACTCCTATGAACTGTGTACAAGAGCACCCAAATCCCTCTGAATACCAACATTTATTAATTTATCATCACCTACTTCTACATTGTTCCAAATAAACTGGATAATTTAATATTTCTCCATGTTATACTCCTTCTGCTCCCCTCTTGCCAAACCACTTAAATGGCCTTTCACCATGATGGTGAAATTTGAATTTAACGAAAATCTGGAATTAAATTGCAATCATGACCATGAAAGCAATGATGATTGTCATAGAACCCTATCTGGGTCACTAAGACCCTTTAGGGAAGACAACTGTCATCATTACTTGGCCTGGCCTACATGTGACTTCAGATCCACAGCAATGTGGACTTTTAGCTGCCCTTTGAAAGGCCTAGATAGCCATTCAGCTGTATCAACCATTGGAAAATTAAAAAGAAATGAAAATAGACAAACCATCTGACAGTCACCCAGGCACCAGAAGCAACAATGGCAAAATGAGCACTGTCGACACTGCAAAGCCTTTCTTACTATCATCTGGAAGCTAGGTCCAAAGTTAGGAGAGTTGTATAGACAACGTTGCAGACACCACCATCACCATCCCTGGATACATCCTGTCCCACTGTCAGGACAGACCCAGCAGAGGTGGCAGCACAGTGGTATACAGTTGGGAGGGAGTTACTATGGGAGTCCTTGACACTGACTTTGGAAGCCATGAAAAGCACTGCCTAAAAGCGTGGTGGAAGCGAGTTCAATTGAGACATTTGAGAGGATTTGAGATAATTATTTGATTTTTTAAAATGTGCAAAGTAATGGGGATAAAGCAGAAGGCTGATACTGGGGAGTGATTCTCCTTAAAGTTACAGCTTGCTAGTGAAGATCAGATCACCAAAGGCCATCCACCAGCCTTCAAGTAAATGAGAGGGAGGGGTTTTATGTTGAGTCACACAGGAAGAAGAGATCAGAGAAAGTTTGGGGCAGATGAGGTTGTAATGCTCAAGCAAACTACATTTCTTCTTCACAGTCCCCACAGAAGAAAGTTTAAGGCTTACCTACAAGGACTTACCTGCAGGGTCTTACTGGTTTCAGATTAGCTCTAGATACGTTTTGCTACCAAGGCGGTAACTATGCTGATGAAGAAACAGCAAACTCGAAACGTTAACTCTGCTTTCTTTCCACAGATGCTGCTGGACGTGCTGAGTTTCTCCAGCAATTTCTATTGTTGTTTCAGATCCCCAGCATCTGCTGTTCTCTTGTTTTCTTTATTGTTGGCAGTCTCTAGACCTGATTAAAGCACTATGAGTATCATAGACATGTCAAAGGAAATCAACTTACAAATATTTGCTTTAAATGAGCACCATATTTGCTTGTAAAACCTTGCAGATGGACAAAGAAAGTGATCAGGATTTGAGTAGGTAAATTACGCATTTATTTTGAAGATCTCAATTCTGTTTTGTCTGGATTTGTAGGGATAAAATTCACCCTATTGTTCAAGTCATTGTTTGCAATTTGAGTGAAAACTCTGAAATGTCAATTTAGAAATAATTTAAGCAAAAGGACTAAAGATCTTGATTAAAAATTTAATAAAACATTTTCAATCCATATTGACGTCAAATATGTGGAGATTTGTGATCAAGAACCATAGCCTGAAGATGTCAGAACTGCCAAGTGGCTTTGAATTGACTTATTTTGAATTGCCATTAATTCCCAACTTTGTTGAGATCCACTACTTTTTCTGCCTTATTACAATAAACAGACTATGTATACACAAATTGTTGCTTTGACTTTTGTTCTGCTGGTTAGATTTCAAGGGCTGAATTTTAGGTGGGAGATCGATGTAATGTCATCGAGTTCTCATAACTTTGATATTATCACACTACATACTCAAAATACTGGAACATAATGAAATGTATTTCTCGATGCTCTTGACCAGGCTGGTTGACTGATACACTGTTACTCATCCTGTGATTACAGCATAGCAGTGAAATTTAGCAGCTAGGATATCTATACATAGTTTCTAGCTATGTACGAAGGATATAACAATATTACAGCTGGGCAAGGAATACATCCCAATCCCTAGTTTCCAGCAGGATATTGCCTGGCAATTTTTACTAAAGTAATCTATCTCAGTGGCTGCCTGTGGGCGTGACATTGAATTAAGGACATTGGGATTGATAGTGATGATGGTGGTGGTAGTAGAAAGGGGCAAAGGGTGGAAAGCGCTGAATACTGAAATTAGAGTCATAGAGTTATGTTGCATGGATACAGACCCTTTGGCACAACTCGTCCATGCCAAACAGGTTTCTAAAACTGAACTAGTCCCATTTGCCTGTGTTTGGCCCATATCCCTCTTAACCTTTCCTTTCCATGAACCTGTCCAAATGTTTTTTTACATGTTGTAATTGTACCTGGCTCTACCACTTCCTCTGACAGCTCTTTCCATATACCCACCACCCTCTGCTTGTTTAAGTGGCCTCTCAGGCCCTTTTTAAATCTCACCTTAAGCCTATGCCCTCTAGTTTTGGACTCCCCTACCCTCGGGAAAAGATCTTGTCTATTCACATTATCTATCCCACTCATGGTTTTATAAACATCTATAAGGTCACAGCTCAGCTTCTAATGCTCCAGCTTATCCAACCTCTCCTTATAACTCAAAATGTCCAGGCTTGGTAATATCCTTGTAAATCTTTTTTGCATGTTTTCTAGCTTAATAGCATCCTTCCTAAAGCAAGACAGCCAACATTTGAATGCAGTATTCCCAATGTGACCTTACTAATGTCTTGAACAGCTATAACATGATATCCCAATCCTGTACTCAATGCTCTGATCAATGAAGGTAAGCATGCCAAACACCTTCTTCATCACCCTGTCTCGCTGTGATGCCACTTTCAAGGAACAATGTACCTGTACCCTTAGGTCTCTGTTTAACAACACTCCCCAAGGTGTTAACCATTAACTTTGTAAGTCCTGCCTTGGTTTACCAAAATGTAACACCCCTCATTTATCCGATTTAGATTCCATTCGCTATTCCTCAGCCCACTGGCCCAGCTAATCAAGTTTTGTTGTACTTATTGTGAAGGTAGCCTTCTTCAATACCCACTACAACTCCAATTTTGCTGTCATCCACAAACGCACTGAACGTGCTTCCTATATTCTTATCCAAATTGTTTATATAAATAAAGAACAACCGTGGAACTAGTGATAACAAGCATGGGGCTGGATGAACACAGCAGGTCAAGCAGCATCATAGGAGCAGGAAAACTTGACGTTT
>JAHRHZ010000013.1:6721709-6736420 GCA_024137785.1 Ginglymostoma cirratum
CCTGTTTTTCCTCTCACCCCAAGCCACACCCCCATCTCCTATCTACTGGCATCATCCCGCCCCCTTGACGTGTCCGTCCTCCCTGGACTGACCTATCTCCTCCCTACCCCCCTACCTACACTCACCTTTGCTGGCTCCATCCCCGCCTCTTCGACTTGTCTGCCTCCTCTCCACCTATCCTCTCCTCTATCCATCCTCTATCCGCCTCCCCCTCTCTCCCTATTTATTTCAGAACCCTCTTCCCCTCCCCCATTTCTGATGAAGGGTTTAGGCCCAAAACGTCAAGTTTTCCTGCTCCTATGATGCTGCTTGACCTGCTGTGTTCATCCAGCCCCATGCTTGTTATCTCGGATTCTCCAGCATCTGCAGTACCTTTTATCTCTGATACAATTATAACCGTGGAACCAGTACTGATCCTTGTGGCACACCACTGATCACAAGTCTTCAGTCTGAACAAGAACCCTCTACCACAACTCTCTGTCTCCTACTGTAAGGCCACTTTTATATCTAATTGGCTAACTGTCCCTGGATCCCATGTGATCTAACCTTACAGTCTGCATGGCAGTCTGCCATGCAGAATTTGTGAAATTGCTGGAGAAGCTCAGCAGGTCTGGCAGAATCTAAGGAGGGAAAGCAGAGTTAACATTTTGGGTCCAGTGGCCCTTCTTCAGAGTGCATCTGCAGTTCTTTGTTCTATTTTAGGCTCTGAACACTGCTTTTTGTAGAGGGCCAGTAGCTGTAAAGAATTATTGTACCATCAGAAAAGGTGATCACTGCTTTGGAATGCAGAAGACCTTGGCAGTTAGATATGTCACTAAAGTAAAATATAAAAGATTGGAGAGAAAAGTTTTAAAATTCTTCAGCAGCCAGGTTTGGGCAGCGAGAAAGATTTAGACTTTGAATTTGGCACTTAGGTTGACCGGAGTTAGACAATGAGTAAGTTATGTAGTTTCAGGCAAAGTTTTCATATCATTCAATAAAACAATGTGCTTTACTTTCATCATCACTCTCTGAACAAGTCAGGTTTCACTAAATTATCTCCCAAGAATGTTCAATTTCGTCTTTATTGAGCAATCACTTAAAGCAGAAAGCTTTGATGATTTTTATCTTTAATCCCAGTAGATGTTCAACTTGTTTGCCACAGAATTCACTCTTTAGAATTAACAAGATTAGCGGGTGATGACAAAATTCATAAAACAGAAAAGTGTTTACTAAAAGAAATCATTCAACACATTGAAGATGATGATAGAACTTTTGTACTGTGGCCAAAAATAATACATTTTTGAGTGATTTCTTTGCTTCAGGTTATATTGAAAACAGAGAAAGCATTTGTCATTTTCGTAGCATTATTCCATAGAAACCAAAAAAGAAAAGGATGCTCTGCTTCTGGTTCTGGTAGAATCAAGAAAGCTTTGTTATTTTCAGGAAGCCTTTATTTAATTTCATGTTTGATTGTAACATATCGAACAAAATAACTGGAAGACATTTTCAACAACTTCAGTATATTTCTTTGGTACTGAAATACTTGTTCATCTTTTATCCAGCAGACGGTAATTGTAAATGTATCCTTTTCTTCGGGGTACAGATAGGTTCTTGGCACATATTCATGTTTCTACAGCTTATCATGTGCATGGTTTACTGGTAGGGGAAGTTGGTCTTCTTGATGAGCACATCTATATGCTGAAAAGGCTTCCATTCTTATGATTTTATTTGAGAGCTGTGATACTCTTGTTTCTGTCTCAGAAAGTTATATTTCAGGACATTGAACCTGGCATTCACACAATAACAATTGAAAGAATGCTGCACTTTTAGAGATGACATCTTTCATTCAGCCAAGCTTTCACAATAGTCTTAGAACAACACGTTTTGGAACCAACCATAGAGCTGATTATATTAGAATTGACAATGTCATGCGACAAGGATTAGTTAATGTCCTGATTTCAGGCAGCTTCAGGTAACAGTGCCCACAATGTGGATGAATTTTGCATCAAGTTTGAAAAGGAGAATATTGGGTCTAAGATTAATATTATAATTCTCTTGCAGTCCAACTATGTGAGCCTGAATGCTAGGCTAGCTAAAGTGAACTGGCAAACAAGGCTAGGGGATAGATCAATTGAGAAACAGTAACAGATTAAAAAAGGGAGATATTTCAGAATACTCAGCATAACTTCACGCATACTAAAAGAAAATTTCCCAAGATAGGATCCACCGTCCATGGTTAATTAAAAAATTTAGGGAAAGCTCCAAACATAAGGAGAAAGCATATTATTCTATATGAATGGCAGGTCAAATGTTTGATCAGAATATAAAGAGTGACAGAGGATGAGTAGGAGGCTAATCAGGACAAAGAAATTAGTGCACAAGAGGCAGCTGGCTAGACATATAAAAACAGATTACAAGAATGCCTACAGTATTTAAAAAGGAAAATAGTTATTTAAGTGAGTGGTGGATCTCTTGAGATTGACAATGGAGAGTTAGTAATAAATAGTAAGTAAATGATGGATGAAATGAACAAACATCTTGCTTCTGCCTTCAGGATAGAGGATAAAGAAAAAATCCAGTGATAACTGTAAATTGGGAGGTGGAAGGGAGAGAGAAACCGGGCAAAATTACAATCATGAGGGAAGTGGCATTAAGCAAACTGATAGAGCTGCAGATGGGTCCAGATGGATTTCATCCTATGGTATGCAAAGTGGTTGCTGAGGATGTTATGGATACATTGTGTTAATTCTCAACCTTCCCTAGATTCAGGAAAGTTTCCAATGGACTCAAACAAAGCACATATAAAAATTCAGTTAAAGAAAGGAAGGAAGTGTAAAACAGGAAAGCATAGGCCATTTACCTTGACATCTGTCATGTAGAAGATGTTAAAATTGATCATTAAAGAGATTTTAGCTGTGCACTTAGAATACCTTCAGGCAGTTGGGAAGATTCAACATGGATTTGTCAAAGGAAATCATGATTAACCAGCTTATTGAAGTTCTTTCATGGAGGACCATGCACTGTGGATAAGAGGGGACTTGTAAATGCACTATGCTTCAAGTTGCAGGAAGTATTTTATAAGGCACCGTAGCAAAGGTTATTGCAAAAAATAAAAGTTCATGGTGTAGGGGATATCAGCATGGAGAGAAGGTGGCTAACTGGCTGAAAAGGGAAAGTATGCATAAATCAGATGTAAATGAGAGAAAAGGCATGATAACTAAATTTACAAACAACGCCAAGACAGGTAGGAGAGTATATCACTGAGCCAAAATCCTTAAACTCCCTCCCTAATTGGTATTCTCGGCCAAGTTACACCAATCGAACTACAACGGTTTAAGAATTAGCTCACCACCACCTTCGTAAGGACAAGCAAGGGTCGTCAGTAAATGCTGTTCTAGCCAGCAAAACCCACACTCTGTGAATGAATAAAAAGTGTTGTAAACAAGATATAAGGAAGTTGCCAACAAATGTGAATAGGTTTGAATGAATGGGCAAAAAGCTGGCAGATGAGGTGGGAAAATATGATGCTGTTTACTTTTGTAGGAAAGATTTAAAGAAGTAAGTCATACTTAAATGGAGAATGAATGCAGAGTTCTTAGGTCCGGAGGAATTCATGTTTTTTTGGTTTATGACTCACAAAAGGTTAGTATGCAGTTACAGTACATAATCAAGATGACTAATGGAATGCAATATTTTACTACAAGAGGAACTGAATATGAAAGGAAAGAGGTTGTGCTTCAGTTATGCTGGGTCTGGTGACACTACATCTCAAATACTATGTGCAGCTTTGGTGCCCTTTTATAAGGAAGGATGTAAATATTTTGGAGCGATTCAGAGGAGACATATTGGATTGATTCCTGGAGTAAACAGGTTGTGGATAGGGCTTTACACTTAATAACTGGGGAGGGGGAGTTCAGTTGCATGGAAGATCATGGAAAACGTTAGAGGTAATTAAAGTTTCTATAACAAGTAATAGAACAGAAAGGATGGAAAAGGTCAGGGATCTAACCTCAGACTCAGCAGAAGAAGGGACAACTATAAGAAGGGGGCAGTCAATGCAGGGCTGAGTGTGTTGCACTTAATTGATTGACTTTTTTGCCACGTCTACTTGAGTACAGTGCACGCAGTATGTGAAACAAGGTAAATGAGCATGCATTGCAAATTGAAATAAGCAGGTACTGTGTTGTGGGTCTCAGAGAGACGTGGTTTCAAGGGGATCAGGACTAGGAACTAAATAAGCAGATGGGCAGAGGAAGCAGGGTTGCCTTGTTTGTATGAAATGAAATTAAATCAATAGCAGGAAGTAATATAGAGTCAGAAGATGAGGAAATTGTGTGGGTTGAGAAACTGCAAAGGAAGAAAAGACCCTAATGAGTGTTATGTACAAGCCTCGTTAGAGTAATCAGGAAGTGGGGAAGAAAATAAATCAGAAGATAGAAAAGGCATGTAAGAAAGGCACAATGACGGTAATCACAGGGGACTTCTATATGCAGGTAGACTGGGAAAGTCAGGTTGGTAGTGGATCTCAAGAAAAGGGATTCATAGATCTTTTAACAATTGTGATAGAGTCCACTAAGGAACAGACAATTCTGGATTTGGCAATATGTAATGAGGTAGACTTGATTAGTGACCTTAAGGTGAAGGAACCTCTAGGGCAATGACCAAATTATGGTAGAATATTAGAAAGGATAAGTAGTTTGAGAGGAAGAAGCTGACATCAAATGCAATGGCATTACGAATAAGCAAAGGTAACTACAAGGACGTGAGGGAGGAGCTGTTTATAGTTGATTGGAGGTGGAGCTTAGAAGGGAAGATGGTGGGGCAGCAGTAGCAAGAGTATCTGGCGTAATTCAGGAGACATATCAGGAATTCATCCCAAGGAAGAAGTAACACACTGAGGGGAGAGCAAGGCAACCATGGCTGTCAAAAGAAGTCAGGGACATCATATAAGCAAAAGAGAAAACATTCAATGTGGTAAGGAGTCACGGGAAACCAGTGGATTGGGAAGCCTTCAAAAGCCAACAGAGGATAACCTTAAATGCAATAAGAGGGGGGGAAGATGAAATATGACAGTCAGCGAGCTAATAATTTGAAAGGAGATGGCAAGAGTATTTTTAGACATCCAAAAAGTAAGACAGGCAACAATGTACATTGGACTGCTAGAAAATGAGTCTGGAGAAGTGGTAATGGGGAACAAAGAAATTGAGGAGGAACTGAATAACTACTTTGCATCAGTTTTCACAGTGGAAGACACAAGCAGCATACCAGAACTTTAGGAGGGGACAGAGGTAAATGCATTGGCCATCTCAAAGAAGAAGGTGCTGGGAAAGCTGAAAGGTCTGAGGTTGCATAAATCTCTCAGACACCAGATGGGCTATACCCCAGATTTTTGAAGGAGGTAGTTGAGAAGATTGTAGAGGTATTGGTGGTGATCCTTCAGGAATCACTAGTGTCAGGGAGGGTCCCAAAGGATTGGAAAATAGCAAATGTAACACGCCTGTTTAAGAAGGGAGAGAGGCTGAAGACAGGAAACTATAGGCCGGTTAGGCTGACTGTGGTTGTTGGTCAGATTTTACAGTTCATTATTAAGGACGAGATTGCAGAGTACTTGACTGTGCATGGTAAAATAGGGCTGAGTCAGCGCAGCTTTGTCAAGGGGAAGTAATGGCTGACAAACCTATCAGAATTCTATGAGGAGGTAACAAGCAAATTAGACAAAGGAAAGGCAATGGATGCGATCTATTTGGATGTCCAAAAGTCTTTTGACAATGTGCCACATAGGAGGCTACTAAATAAGACAAGGACCGATGGTGTTGGGGCAAGGTAATGGCGTGGATAGAGGATTGGTTGAGTGGCAGAAGCAAAGATTGGGGACAAAGGGGTCTTTTCCAAGATGGCTGCTGGTGACCAGTGGAGTTCTACAGATGATAGTGTTCGGACCACAATTATTCACGTTATGCATTAATAGTCTGGATGAAGGAACTGAGGGCATTGTTGCTAAGTTTGCAGACAACACAAAGATAGATGGAGGGGCAGGTGGTATTGAGGAAATGGGGAGACTATAAAAGGACTTGGACAGGCTCGGAGAGTGGACAAAGCAGTGTCCTATGGAATACAATGCAGAAAAGTGTGAGGTTATGCACTTCAGAAGGGATAATAAAGGCTTAGACTATTTTCTAAATGGGAAAAGGCTTTGGAAATCTGAACCAAAGGGGACATGGGAGTCCTAATTCAGGATTCTCTTAAAGTTAACATGCTTGTTCAGTTTGCAGTTAGGAAGGCAAATGCAATGACAGCTTTTATTTTGAGAGAGCTAGAATACAAGAGCAAGGATGTACCGCTGTGGCTACATAAGGCTCTGATCAGACCACATTTGGAATATTGTGAGCAGTTTTGGGCCCTATATCGAAGAAAGGATGTGCTGGCATTGGGAGGGGTCCAGAGAAGGTATACAAGAATGATCATGGAGATGAACAGCTTGTCATATGAGGAGAGATTGAGGACTCTGTGTCTGTATTCAATGGAATTTAGAAGGATGTGGGAGGGTCTGATTGAAACTTACAGAATACTGAGAGGCCTGCACAGAGTGGAGATGGAGGAGATGTTTCTACTCATAGGAGAGACTAGCACCTGAGGCTACAGCTTCAAAGTGAAGGGACTAACCCTTTCGAACTGAGATGTGGAGGAATTTCTTCAGCCAGAGGATAGTTCATTTGTGGAACTCATTGCCACAGAAGGCTGTGGAGATAAAGTCATTGAATGTTTTTAAGGTAGAAATAGATATGGTTCATGATTAGTAATGGGTTTCAGGGCTACAGGGAGAAGGCAGGAGAATGTGATTGAGAAACATATCAGCCATGATCAAATGGTGGATCAGGTTTGATGGCTGAAAGGCCTAATTCTGTTCCTATATCTTATGGTCCACAGGCAGTATACAATCTTTTATTACAACAATATAGTTGTTTTTAAACAATAAAAACAGAGATTCTAAAATTCCAAATAATCTGAGGTAGGGGCCAGTTTGGAGCATTAATCAGATATGCTAAATTATAGCTGTCGAACTAAAATTAAGTTCTTCTGGGTGAGATGTATTAACTTATCTTCACTTTCATTACCCGTTTTGGTCAATACTGTTTCAACACACTATTCTTTGGTATCACCTCTGCTGTGGAGATTCTTAATGTACTATGACATTTTAGAGAGGCTAGATGTCATTTTAAGCAATTTGGATGAGAGCTTGTCACACGCTTGAAACTACCATCACCATGTTAGGAAATTATATAATGTCTCATTTATATTATATAATTAATAAATATTTACAAACAGCACAAATGTGAATTTCCTGGAATTCCTTTTATTTCCTGGGCCACTTTGTCACCAAGGATGGGAAACAAGCTGATCCCCAGAAAACTAGTCAAAAGCTAGTCAAAAACTTTTCAACTCTAAAATTGGGACTATGATCCGCAATAGCTTCTGGATACAATGAGTCGGTTAGCTAGGTTTATATCACATCTCACCAATGTTACTTGAGAACTTGGCAAGGAATGTCACAAAGCAGTAGATGGCCTTTCAGAAGATAATGGCAATGTTGATTTCCATTCACATCTTGGTCCATTACAATCCATCATAATCCATGATGCCTCAGCCGCAGGTATTGGGGTGATTCTTGTTTGAAAACAGCTGAAAGGATATTGAAAACATTTGTATTTCATTTTAATCAGTGGATGTGAGGCCAATTATAACCCATTGGTCTCCTTCCTGAATGAAAATGTGTTAGCAAAAATGCCTCCTTGTGTACAAGAATTTTGCCTCAGACTTACATGATTCGTGTACAAGATTCATCATATCCAAGGTAAATATCTGAAACTGATACACGCTCGTTCCAAAGTTCATAGTTGATGTCTTCATATTGTACAACTGATGAAGAAGGGCAAAAGCACACTGGAGCAACATTGCTGGACTAACAAAGAAATGATTCTTGTTGATAGTTAATGCACTCTGGATGGCCTGAAGTTCAGTTTGCAGACTGTGCTATAAAGACTTTCTCTGAACAGGCAGCACTACTTTACTGATTTTGCTTGATTAGTAATTCCCATTAATTTCAGGATATTATGCAACAGATTTGCCAAGGATATTTAAGAATAACTAAGTCCAGAGCAAGATCTTGTGGATCTCAAAACAGAAAACCTTATTGTTAATTATAATACATGTACAATACACATTAATAAATGACAGGTATCTCTTATTCCTCCAAAATTTCCTCTTAAACACTGGGCCTGTTTTGGATTGGACTATTTCATCTATGAAGGTCATTCTCATCTCATTGTTGTCAATTACAATGCAAAATGGTTTAAGACTAAAAAGCTGACATCAATAAGCACTGAAACAGTTGTGGGACACCTACAGAAGATGTTCTCCACCCAGAGTATTCTGGATGTTCTTGATTCAAACCACGACCTAACAACTATTTGAAACATTTACAGAAGCTTTAAACAGAGAACAAGTTTTTGCACATACCTTCAATCCCAATGGAGAGGCAGAATGAACAGTTCAGAAAGTGAAAAACCTGCTGAAAGAAAATTCAGATTATCTTACTGCTCTATTCGGTAACTGCACCACCAGTTTTCCTCACAGTTATCCGCATCAGGACTGCTGATTTGATGCAGATTACAAACTCAATTTTCTATATTACTTGGTTTCAAGAGACAGTTAATAATGCAGTTCAAATCGTTTACCAGAGTAAACATAATTATAATAAACTGTACTGCAGCAAAATGAAGAAGGACCCTGACCCGAAACATCAGCTTTCCTGCTCCTCTGATGCCGCCTGGCCTGCTGTGCTCCTCCAGCTCCACACTTTGTCACCTCTGACTCCAGCATCAGCAGTTCTTACTATCTCAGCAGCAAAATGTTGCCTAGATTGGACGTGGAAAAGTAGACTGCATAAGTGATCTACATTAAAAAAGTACTGACAGAGACAAACTTGTGCTTGCTACTTTCTCTCTCTTCACTTTCTGCTGTTTTCCCATCATTGTGCTTACTGTTCACTTTGTCTTTCGCCAATATGCTCACTTCTCTTTCTCCCTTGCAGATTCACTGTATTCCCCATGCTTTTTCTGCTCCATTTACATAAGGCGGTAAAGGAGGCAAATGTTATGTTGGCCTTCATTGCAAAATGTTTCGAGTACAAGAGCAGTGATGTGTTGTTGCAGTTGTATAGGGCCTTGGTGAGACCACGCCTAGAATATTGCATGCAGTTTTGGTCTCCTTTTCTTTAGAAGGATGCTCTTGCCCTCAAGGGAGTGCAGCAGATGTTTAACAGGCTGATTCTGGGGATGGCAGGTCTGACGTATGAGGAGAGATTGACTAGGTTGGGATTGTTTTCACTGGAGTGTAGATGAATGAGGGGAGATCTCACAGAGACTTATAAAATCCTAACAGGACTGGAAAGGATAAATGCAGTGAGGATGTTCCCAATGGTAGGTGTGTCCGGAATCAGGGGTCATAGTCCGCCAATTTGGGGTAGACAATTTAGGACAGAGATGAGAAGATACTTCTTCATGCAAAGAGTGGTTAGCCTGTGGAATTCCTTACCACAGGAAGTAGTTAATGCCAAAACATTGAATGTAGTCAAGAGGCAACTCGATATAACACTTGGGGTGAATGGTATCAAAGGTTAAGGGGAGAAAGGGGCTATTGAGTTGATTAGCCATAATCGTTAAGAATGGCAGAGCATGCTCGAAGGGCTAAATGACCTCCTCCTGCTCCTATCTTCTATGTTTCCATGTTCCCTGGCCTTCTGCCTGCTCATTGTTCTTCCCACATACTTACCGCTTTCCCAAGAGTTCACCGCTGTCACCAAATGTTCACTCAAGTTCCTATTTTCTCTTCACATATTCTCACTGTTCTCTCTCCTGCATAAAAGTGTCTCTCATCTCTTATATTTGCTTTTCTATCTGTGCTAACTGTTGTCACCTACTTGCTCACCATGTTCTCACTGGTCTCACTGTTCTCCACCCTTAAGCTGACCATTGTCTCTAATATCTGTGCTCCCAGCTTTCTTGACCCGCACATACCTACTTCCCTAGTGTTTAGAATATCTGCTGTTATCTCCCCGAATTCTGCTCTCAAAGAGATTAACTGGCATGCATTAAATTACTAACTGGCAATTCTGTATTTTAATTTCTCTCATTACTTCAAACAAAGTTTGATTCTTATATTCTTATTTTCTGAAGAAGGGTCCAGACCCGAAACGTCAGCCTTCCTGCTCCTCTGATGCTGCTTGGCCTGCTGTGTTCATCCAGCTCCACACCTTGTTATCTTTGATTGTTATAGCTTGTGTTGTCATGGTAACTGCTTTGGAAATTTTGATATTGCATTACCAGCACTGAATCTCCAAGCAAAACCGTATTCTTTCGAAACTGTATTTTTCAGTGGTCATCTATAAATATCCCTATTTTGGCTTCATCAAGAGGATATGGAAATACAGTCACTTTGGAACCAATCACAATTACTGTTTATTTGGAAAACATTTCCCCAAGGAGTTCAGTCTTCTCATTGTAGTGTTTGGAGGTACAGATCTCATGTACAATTGTTACAAGTTGTCAATACATGTCATTAGATAGAATTAGAAGACTTTCATCAGTTGCATTCAAAAATATTAGGAGTGGTGAGGGAAATTGCCCTTGTCAAAGATATTATCTCGAACTCTCTGTCGCCAATGTCAACCTAAGGACATGTTCATATACAAGCTTCACATTTCCTGACTTGGAATCAATTCACAATTTCACAGCTTTGCTCCTAAGATGAATAAAAATTGAAGCTAGTGACAAAATTAAATCCAACCATGTTTCCAGTTTACCCACCTCAGGATTAGCAAAGATAAGCATCTCCCAGATTTAGAATTAACTCTATAAATGGTTACTTGTTTCTTAATGACCTTGTGTTGGCATGAATAAATAGTTCCAGGAGGCACATTAATCTATAAGAGACAGGTCATTCTTGCCATTAAAAAGTTTATTGCTCAAAACACAAAACCATTACGACAAAAGGAACATAGTCATGCTATTTATTTACAGTTATTTGGAGCAAACAAATGTATTAGTATTTAGCAGCTGTGCTGTCATGTATGATAAATATTTTTTCCCTGTTACTCAACTTTTCTTGGCACAATGAAAACTTCATTGATGCTTTTCATTATTTAAGGAACACTTACAAAAGAAGTGTAACATCGGCATTAAGCAGTTTTGCTTTGCCCTGATGTTGAAGTCAGTAAAATAAAATCATTGTTGGCAATGACTGGAAATGAGTATTATTGTCCACATTGGAAATTCCACATCACTGATCCTGGGTTCTGTGGGTCATTGTGTAGATGATAAACCTGATCCTGCATCTCCAACCACACATTTGGCATGTGTTCCAAGGAAATGGAATTGGCCCTTGGCTTTGAGATCACTGGTATTCCTTTCTCCAGTTCTCTTTCTCATAATTCCTCCTGCCAACTTGTGTTCTCTAAGAATTATACCTCTTCATTCTGAACGAGGGTGTTCTACGTATTGACGTTTGTGGTATGCATTTTGAGGGAAGTCTTCATGGAGCCTTTGAAATGCTACCTTTGTACTCCACTCACTTGATTGCCTTCCTTGAGCTGGGTGAAGAAGATTTGCTTTGGCAGTTGGAAATCAGGCCTCCTAAGCATGTGGCTGGACCAGCGGAGTTAGTTTCGGATGATCATGGCCTCAATGCTGGTGCTATTGGCTTCTTCAAGGTCGCTGATGTTAGTATACCAGTCTTTCTGACAATACATGTCAAACAATGCAGATGGTACTTCTCAAGAGCCTTGACATAACATCTGTATGTAGTCCAAGTGTCAAAGTCACGTTGAAGAATTGGAAGATGATTGCTTTAGGCACAAGGGTCTTGGTATGAATACAGATGTCACAGCCATTGAAGACTCTTCTCCTAGGCATCTGAAGGTGATGCTTACAGATTGGATACAATGATGAAGCTCTGCATCAATGCCAGCTTTAGATAAGTGGTAGCTTCCCACACAAGAGAAAAGTTGCATGTTTGGAAGGATTTCTCTGTTGATTCTGATGGAGCAATGGACCGGAGCTTGACCTGGGATGGATTCATAAAGGAATTCTTAAGGTTGAGGCTGAGACCAATGCCTCAGTATGCTTCTGTCAAGGAATTAAGTGAGGTTTGAAGGTGCATTTCCAAGAGAACATTTTTGAAGTTCCCCTACTGATGTCAGTATCTTGGACTTCTTGGATTTAAGCCAGTTAATATTGAAAAGTTTTCTGTCCATCCTGTAGACAAATATGCATACCACTGGGAAGCGTGTTCTTGATAGAAAGAAGAATGGTGGCAATGGAGAAGAGGTCGAGGGCAATGACACATTCCTGCCTGTCCCCTGTCTTGACCTCAAAGGATTCTGTCATATTACAATCGGTGAGGACCTTCACCAACATCTTGTTGTGAAGGAGGTGGAGGATTTTGATGAATTTCTCTGGACAGCTGGTCTTTGACAGGGTCTTCATTAACACTTCCTATTAACTGAGTAAAAAGCTTCGGTCAGATTGATGAAGGCCTTGTAGAGTGGTTGTTCTTGTCATTTCACTTGGAGTTGTCAAGCATTGAAAATCATGTGCATATTTCCAGGGTTTGGTCCGAAGCTATATCGGCTTTCAGGAAGGATTTCCTTGGAGACTATAAGATGCTGCCTAGCGAGGATTGAAGGGATGATCTTCCTCAACGATGAAGAATAGGGAGATTCATCGATAATTCCCCCAGTCCACGTGGTCTCCTGTCTTGAAGACATTGGTGATGGCAGCATCCCTCAGATTGGCAGGGAGTTCTTCTTTGTACCAGTTTTCATGAACAGTTGCTGGAGATGATGGGTAAGCTCTGCTTCTCCAAGTTTGAAAAGTTTAATTGGAAGTCCATCCGGTCCTACAGCTATTCCTTCCTTCACTTGTCTAATGGCGACTTCAACTTCTGCCACACTGCTGGGACTCCAAGATCATCTTTGAGGGGAGTTGGTAATTTCCTCAAACAAGTTCTCATCATGATTGCATCATGGTTTGAAGTGCTATCTCCATTGGAGGCAAATATTTACTCTGCTTCGCAAAAGGGTTTCATCTTTACTGTGCACCAGTTGGAGGTCAAGTGCTTTGGGTCTGTACATTGCCTTGGTGGCACTGAAGAAACTCTGATGTCATGTTTGTTGGTAAGGAGTTGCACCTTCTTTTCTTTTTGAGACCACTATTGTTTCTTGATTCCTCTCATTCTTCTTTGTAAATCTGTCTTCGCTGTTTGATGAATTTTCCTCTTTGCTTTGCTGGTGATGTTGTTTTGCCAGGCATGGAGAGCTGTTCTTCCTTTGTCAATGAGGTCATGGATGCTGTGGTCATTCTTGTGAAACCAGTTCTTGATGTTTCCTGGTGTTGTATCTGATGGTTTCTTCACAGCAAGTGATGATGCCTCGCTTCAGCTGTTCCCAGATTAGCTCCACTCCATTAAAATGAACTCTTTGGAGATTTTGGTAATGACATTGTACGAAGTTCACCAGTCTGCTTGGCTCTTGAAGCTGCTCCATGTTGAGTTTTTTTCTGAACTGTTTCTTCATCTTCAATTGCTTGTGGAGACATCTGATGGACATTGAAGAACAATGAGCCAATGGTCTATCTGGCAGTCATCTGCACTGGTCTTTGCTTTGGTAATGAGGACATCCTTTAGTCTCAGGATTGAATGATGATGTAGTTGATTATGTGACAATGCTTTGATCATGGATGTCTCCAAGAAGTCTTTTCGGTAGCACAATGGGTTGGTGGTGACCATCCAGTGTTCCATGCATCTGTTGAGCAGGAGAACCCCACTGGAGTTGCAGTGCCTGACTCTTTCCTTTCTGATGGTTCTTTTCCAGAGTTGGGTGTCCTTTCCAACCCTAGCTTTGAAGTCCCCAAGGATGCTAACTTTATCTTCCGTAGGGATTTTGGTGAATAGTTGTCCAGAGTGGAGTAAAATCCTTCTTTGGGCTCAGCTATGGCATCAAAGGTTCAGGTGAAGGCACTCATGGCCATTGCCCGTAGGTTCTTGGCAAGTTGCAGATGAAGAGTCATGAGGTGATCATTGATGCCAACAGGGACCTCCACAAGTCAGTTGATGAATTTGTTCTTGATAGAGAATCTTGTTTTTCCTGTTGCACAACTTTTCTTCACCTATAGAAACTTAATTGAGGCCTTTCAATGTTTAAGAGACACTCACAAAAGAACAAAGGTGTCAAGTGGTTTTTCCTTGCCTGAGGCAAAAAAAAAGAAAATTGTGTTATCCAGAATCGTGGCTTGAGCTGACACAATTGTGAAGTGGAATAAACCTTCTCAGAGAAGAAAGTCTCACTTCCCTTTTCAGTAAGAAAATTGAGCCCTGATCTTAAATTGAAATGGTTTCACACTCACAGATAGTCATTTTTGGTGAAAAGGTAAAAGTAGGCGTTAAATAGAAACTATACTAATAAAATGTTCCTGCTTGGAAGTTTGCAATTTTGATCTTAACTGCTGATGAACAGTTTGAACTTACCGTCATGCACTAAAACAGGCTTGTATAGGTTTAGATTGTATCAGAGATAAAAGGTACTGCAGATGCTGGAGAATCCGAGATAACAAGCATGGGGCTGGATGAACACAGCAGGTCAAGCAGCATCATAGGAGCAGGAAAACTTGACGTTT
>JAHRHZ010000013.1:6736820-6784603 GCA_024137785.1 Ginglymostoma cirratum
ATGATGCTGCTTGACCTGCTGTGTTCATCCAGCCCCATGCTTGTTATCTTGGAGAGGTTTAGACTTCAGCACTGATTAAAAACATTTTTCTGGAGCTGCTTATGGAAGCTCCATGCTAGCACAGACTCAGCAATGTTCATCCCCAACCCTAACCTGTTCACTACTCCCATCCCAGCAAAGTCCAACCCTTTCCCATCAATGTTTTTAATCCTATCCCATCAATGTTCATCCCTCCCTACCCACCTCCTGTCTCATCAATGTTCATGAATTATACCTCCACAATACCCTCAACAGCCCTACCAATGTTCATTCCATTTGACTCAGCCCCCTCCGTAAACTTACTGATGCCCACCACCCAAAACGGGCTTCCCCCACCTCCCAAATCCCCAACCCTACCCAGGACCTCCCCCACAATGTACCCACTGCCATTGGCCACGAGACCACTGTCGGAGAACCCACAGATGACGTCACATCCGCCACCGCTGGGTACCCCACTTCCAGGACAGCGAACGCCGCCGCTGCTGAAACCACCGCCTCCATCTCCGAGACCAACACCACAGACACTACCGTCATCGCTGCTGCCGCCGCCTACCATGCTCCGCCCACCACTGACGCCACTCCGTCCTCCGCTGACACCGACACAACGCCCACTGCCGATGTAACTCCGCCCAACGCCGATGCCGATATATCTCCACGCACCGCCGACGCCGACGCAACTCCGCCCACTGCCGATGCAACTCCGCCCACAGCCGACGCTGACAACGCTCCTCCCACTGCCTCCACAGCTAGCAGCTCCAGAGGAGACAGCAACACTGAGCCCTGCCGAGTCTTCACCATCCCCCCAGTGCTCCCCCTTACTGAGGACGAACGGTCAGTCCTCAGTAAAGGGCTCACCTTTGTCCCCCTCCACCCACATATCAACGAATACCGCTCACACTTGGATATTGAGCAGTTTTTCCGCCGCCTCCGGCTCCACGCTTACTTCTCCAACCGCGAATCTAACCCTCCCTCGACTGACCCCTTCTCCCGCCTCCAACACAAGCCTTCCTCCTGGACACCACCCCAAGGCCTCCTACCCTCCCTCGACCTCTTCATCTCCAACTGCCATCGAGAAATCAATCGCCTCAACCTCTCTACTCCCTCAAACACTCCAACCTCTCCACCGCAGAACGTGCAGCCCTCCGCTCCCTCCGCTCCAAACCCAACCTCACCATAAAACCCGCGGACAAGGGAAGGGCAGTCATAGTATGGCGCACTGACCTCTACATTGCTGAGGCCAGGTGCCAACTCTCCGACACCTCCTCCTACCGCTCCCTGGATCATGACCCCACCCCCGAGCACCAAACCATCATCTCCCAAACCATCCACAACCTCATCACCTCAGGTGACCTCCCACCCACCGTCTCCAACCTCATCGTTCCCCAACCCCGCACCGTCCGCTTCTATCTCCTTCCCAAAATCCACAAACCTGAATGTCCTGGTCGACCCATTGTCTCCGCCTGCTCCTGCCACACCAAACTCATCTCCACCTACCTAGACTCCATTTTCACACCTTGGTTCAGGAACTCCCAACTTACATCCGTGACACCACCCAAGCCCTCCACCTCCTCCAGAACTTCCAATTCCCCGGTCCCCAACACCTCATTTTTACTATGGACATCCAGTCCCTATACACCTGTATTCCCCATGCAGATGGCCTAAAGGCCCTCCGCTTCTTCCTGTCCCGCAGAACTGACCAATCCCCCTCCACCGACACCCTCATCCGCTTAGCTGAACTCGTCCTCGCCCTCAACAACTTCTCTTTCAATTCCTCCCACTTCCTACAGACAAAGGGGGTGGCCATGGGTACCCGCATGGGCCCAAGCTATGCCTGCCTCTTTGTAGGTTACGTGGAACAATCCCTCTTCCATACCTACACTGGCCCTAAACCCCACCTCTTCCACCGTTACATTGATGACTGTATCGGCACCGCCTCATGCTCCCACGAGGAGCTCGAACAGTTCATCCACTTCACCAACACCTTCCACCCCAACCTGAAGTTCACCTGGACCATCTCCAACACTTCTCTCTCCTTCCTGGACCTCTCTGTCTCCACCTCGGGAAACCACCTAGAAACCGATGTCCACTTCAAGCCCACTGACTCCCACAGCTACCTAGAATACACCTCCTCCCACCCACCTTCCTGCAAAAATGCCATCCCCTATTCCCAATTCCTTCGCCTCCGCCGCATCTGCTCCCAGGATGAGACATTCCACTCCCGTACATCTCAGATGTCCTCATTCTTCAAGGACCGCAACTTCGCCCCGACAGTGCTCGAGAATGCCCTCGACCATGTCTCCTGCATTTCCCGTAACTCATCCCTCACACCCCGTCCCCGCAATAATAACCAAAAAAGAATCCCCCTCATCCTCACGTACCACCCCACCAACCTCCGGATCCAACGCATCATCCTCTGACACTTCCGCCATCTGCAATCAGACCCCACCACCAAAGACATTTTTCCCTCCCCACCTTTATCTGCCTTCCGGAGGGACCACTCCCTCTGCGACTCCCTTGTCCGCTCCACACTCCCCTCCAGCCCCTCCACACCCGGCACTTTTCCCTGCAACCACAGGAAGTGCTACACCTGCCCCCACACCTCCTCCCTCACCCCAATCCCAGGCCCCAAGAAGACTTTCCACATCAGGCAAATGTTCACCTGCACATCTGCCAATGTGGTATACTGCATCTGCTGTACCCGTTGTGGCTTCCTCTACATCGGGGAAACCAAGCAGAGGCTTGGGGATCACTTTGCAGAACACCTGTGCTCAGTTCGCAACAAACAACTGCACCTCCAAGTCGCGAACCATTTCAACTCCCCCTCCCATTCCTCAGACGACATGTCCATCCTGGGCCTCCTGCAATGCCACAGTGATGCTACCCGAAGGCTGCAGGAACAGCAAATCATATTCAGCCTGGGAACCCTGCAGCCCAATGGTATCAATGTGGATTTCACAAGCTTCAAAATCTCCCCTCCCCCAACCGCATCCCAAAACCAGCCCAGCTCATCTCTCCCTCCCTATCCTGTCCTTCCTCTCACCTCGCCCTCCTCCCACCTCAAGCCCCACCCCCATCTCCTATCTACTAACATCATCCCGCCCCCTTGACCTGTCCGTCCTCCCTGGACTGACCTATCTCCTCCCTACACCCCTCACCTACACTCACCTTTACTGGCTCCATCCCCGCCTCTTCGACTTGTCTGCCTCCTCTCCACCTATCCTCTCCTGTATCCATCTTCTTTCCGCCTCCCCCTCTCTCCCTATTTATTTCAGAACCCTCTTCCCCTCTCCCATTTCTGATGAAGGGTTGAGGCCCGAAACGTCAAGATTTCCTGCTCCTATGATTCTGCTTGGCCTGCTGTGTTCATCCAGCCCCACACCTTGTTACCACCCAACCTCTCCTCCATGTTTCTTACCCCCGCCTGCAGTCCCCTCCTGAACCACATTCCAGAATCCCTAGGTCCTATCCAGCCAGTGTCAAAAATGTCTGGAGCATAGGAAGTTGAGAGCAACTTTGTAGCTTATAAAATAATGAGGGATATAGATAAATTAAATAGTAGTTGTGTTTTCCCCCGGATGGGAGGTTTCAAGACTGGGGGAACATTTTTAAAGTGAGGGGAGAGAGATTTAAAAAGCCTTGGTGTGCAATTTTTTTTTACACAGAGATGGTTCCTGAGGAAGTGGTGAATGTGGGAACAATTACAACATTTAAAAAAGCATTTGGATAAGTACATGAATGGGAAAGATTTGGAAGGATATGAGCCAAGAGCAGGTAGATGGGAATAGTCTAGTTTGGGATTATGTCCGGCATAGACTGGTTGGACCAAAGGGACTGTTTCCATGTCGTATTTCTCTCTGTCTCTATGGGTCTATGTCAACATTGCCAGTGAGTGCAGAGGTGAGAGGGTGAGCTGTACCAAGATGAACAATAATAAGGGTGATGGGGAGCAATGCTGGAGGCGACAGTGGTGATTAAGGGAGCTTAAGTATTTTGTTTTGGGTGGGGTATGCTGAGGGAGGAGATCTTGCACTGCTGGGTTTCAGAGGCTTTACAATTTCGGATGAGTTTCATTTAAAGCAGGGTAAACCAATGAGCTGGAGACAGACCTTAATTGGTGGGTCTTCAGTTCACAATGAAAACGGAGATGTGGTCTCACTGGAATTATACCTTCCATTTGACTTCCTGATTCTGTTCATCACTGTCGACTGAGTTAGAGCCGACAACAGAGGATGCGGCTGTTCCAATGTAAAATCTTATGTGGGGAGATGAAATCACAGTCACTGGTAAGTGTACCCTCACTGCTACTGAACATGAGATCTGGGTCCAAAGATACTGACTCTCTGATTTGGCTGGATATGGTTCATTTGCAAATGCATCCTTGGGGAAGACAGCTCATCAGTACACAGTCAGTGAAGTATGGGTTTGGACCCCTGATTTGTTCCTGAAGGCTGTGGAAAATCCAGCCTAATGGCTCCTAAGGATGAGATGAAAGATATACTGTTGTATTCTTTGTTGGACAATAGGACAGAGTTGATCATCAATGAGAAGCAATGGAAGATTTTTTCAGAATCATTACTCAGTAAAATAAATATATGGGTGGAATCTGTGACAGTAAAATTATCTGGTCTGCAGACAAATGTCTTTTCTTATTCCATACTTTGTTACCTGGTAACCGTTATTTTGGATCTCAAACAGAATTAGAAATAAAAGTCTATAGTGGTTCTTTCAACTGAAGGGTGAAAACAAATGCCAAATGGTCATCATGATAATGAGAAACAGCTGTCTTTTTGGTTTGTATTTTGTGAGGAATTTTCAGGCTAATTGATGATAATCATTATAACTTGAACTTGCCAGTAGGAGCTGAAATCAACAGGTTTAAAACGCAGCTGATGATTAGATTCATTTCTTCTTGAAGCTGTATTTATATTCCTTGCAATCACCCACCTCTGCAGAGCGTATGCTATGTGCTGGCTGGGTTCAGAGCCAGTGTGATAGGATGTTGCAAGCAGCTGTCATGGTGGGATTTGAACCTATGTCCCCAGATCATTCGCTTGGACTTCTGGATTAAATGTCTTACCCATGACCACTTACAACAGTTTCTGTTTCATAGCACCTCTAATATAATAAAATATCCTAAGATTCTTCAGAGACCCATTATAAAGCCCAAGTGAGGCACAGGGCCACATATCAGGGCAGAAGGCCAAAAACTTGGTCAGTGGTTTTATAGGGTGCCTCAAAGAAACAAAAAATGTCAGAAAAGTTTGAAAAGGGAATTTCAGAGTAGGGCTTGGGCAACCAAAGTCCTAGCTATCAATAATGGAGCAATTAAAATTAAGGATACTCAAGTGGCCTGTGTTGGATATCTCATGTGACTCTCTGTCAAATATTTATCGACTGTGTGTGGCCTGTTTATTGTTTATCTTAAAGACAACAATGCTTGTATGTGGCATGTTTGTTTCCTGTGTGCTACAATCCAGGTTGCCGCTTGGCTTGGCACTTATACAGTTTTGTGAAGATGTTGATTGTGTGGCTACAGAGATTAGAGAGATGGGAAGTGTGAGGCCACTGGAAGATTTGAAAACAAAGATCAGGATGTTAATTTAAAGCTCTGTTTGACTGGAAGCTAGTGTAGGTTTGGAAACATATACATGCTGGAATGGTCCGATTTTAACTTGCCAGCTCCTGACCACAAGAAGATATGAATTGGTGCAAATAAGAATTTGAACTGCTGATTTTAGAATGATCTCGAGTTTATAGACAGTAGGATGTCAGATTTCATCCAGCTGTGAGTTAAAATTATCAAGTCTAGTCATAACTATGGTAGAAATAAAATGAGCTGTAATAGGGATGAGTTATAGTGATATTACAAATATGGAAATTGGTGTCTTGATTATATGGATAAGTGGCCAGAATCATCCACCACGGGCATTTGAAGCACAAGGAATCACACACAAACAAACAAGTTCAAGTTCCACCGTGCTGCTGGTGGAATGTAATTTCAATTAATTTTTAATAATGCCCATGGTGAATGATCAGAGAACCTAAAAGAAGCAAATTATATACTTTACCACATCCCGACAGATCAACATCCCGACAGAGCATGCCAGGACCAGAAGCAGGTGTTTAAAAGCGATATGCCAACCTGGTGAAGTTACAACACAAGGCTTCATGCATTTAATAGAGCAGAAGCAGCATGCAGTATATGAAGCAATGTGACTCCATATCCAATGGATCAGATCAAGTTCTCCAGCCCTGTGTTATGATCCCAGTTGATGGCACTACTGGACATGTCACATTCCAGAATGAAACCTGGCCTAATAAATCATTTATTTAATTTTGTAATTAGTGAGCATGGTGTTTAGTCTCTGAAACATATTCATATGAGTCTGCAAATGTTCTCTAACAATAAAACATGATGTTGTCACAGGAAAAGAGAAAAAAACTCAAAGTAATAAAGATGTAGAAGCCAGTTTAAAAAGCGTGTAACATAAACAACAAAACAAAGTTTCAACCTGATTCCCAAAATTATCTGTTGTAGAGACTGAAGTCCAGAGAAATTTAAGTTTCAACTGAACTGAACTCTATCTTGCCAGTTATTTTCCAAAGTACAGCAGAGATAATTCTTTCCTGGATCTGCAGGCATGAAACTTTCATAATTCTGAGAATCTAAGCATTCCCAGTTCTAACAACTTTAAAACTTCTATGCAAACTCCCCTGTTTTGGAAAGTCCACAGACTAGAAAACACTTCCAATGAAGTGAGAGATAGTAGGAACTGCCGATGCTGAAGAATCTGAGACAACAAGGTGTAGAGCTGGATGAACACAGCAGGCCAAGCAGCATCAGAGGAGCAGGAAGGCTGACGTTTCGGGCCTAGACACTTCTTCAGAAAAAAGGTTCCCTTTAACTGAACTGAAAAAATTCCTTTTCTCCATTTGGGAGAAAACTTATTCACTTCTGAAATTATCTCTAAATTCTCCTGAACGGAACTGAACTGAACTCAACAAGTTGATTCCTCTGATCAGAAGTCAAAACAAAACTAATGGCTTTGTTCTGTTCACTCTGGTTGTCATAAACGTATCAGAGCATATATCTCAGTCGCATGTTTTCTTAGCAATGAATTGTATTGGTCACTATTCCAGAATGACAGTCTGACTTTTAAAAAAAACACTTTAACAGCAAAATCCCTTTCAAAATCCCTCTGTCTCTATTTTAGCTTTCAACTTCGAAACATGGTAACTATATACATATGTCATATACCACCATGAATGGTAGAAATAATCAACTAACCAGAACCAAAACCTTCATATAAACCCTGATCTTCATTGATTGTGGAGCCCAGCATGACAACACAGCAACTTATCAAGGCATAGATAGCAAGAACTGCCAATGCTGGAGTCAGAGATAACACAGTGTGGATCTGGAGGAGCACAGCAGGCCAGACCGCATTAGAGGAGCAGGAAGGTTGCTGTTTTAAGTCAGGGCCCTTCTTCAGAAATGGCCCATTTCTGAAGAAGTGTCCCGACCTGAAACATTGACTTTCCTGCTCCTCTGGCGCTGCCTGGCCTGCTGTCCTCCTCCAGCTCCATGCTGTTTTATCTCCAACTTATTAAGGCTTCCTCAAGAGCTATTCCTAAACCCACAACCTCTACCACTTTTAAAGATGAGGGCAACAGATATATGGGAACATCATCTACTGCAAGTGCTCTCCAAGCCATACACCATCCAGAATTAGGAATGCATTTAATTCCATCATGATTGCTGAATTAAACTCCTCAAACAGAATGTAGGTATATCTACAACACATTGAATGCAACAATTTAAGAATGTGGCCCATCATCAACTTCTCAAAGGCAATTAGAGACTGGCAATTAATGCTGGCCAGAAAAGCATGAATAAGATGTTTAAAAAAGTGTACTGTATGTCTGTCAATACACTCACTTACAACCTTCTCTCATTAAAGTCTAAGAAAAAAAAATTATGATTACAGGCAGCAAGATCTGAACGGAGGAAACCAATGATATCTTCATGAAATCATTCCCCAGAGGAAGCAGTGTTAGCTGTAATCGGGAGGGGTGTTAGAGATTCTGTGGCAAAAGAGTTACCAGAGAATTATGTATTAAAAGGTTTGACAGTACCTAGGGAATGGCTATTATCGAAAGAATTACTGAATGATTTTCAAAAAATATTCATTCCTGTAGGGAAAAAATTACCCAGCAGAAAAAGTGATACATGAATAACTAATAAGTGAAATTCAAGACAGCACTAAGCCAAAGGAGGAGATTTATAAAATTACCAAAAGAAATTGTAAGACTAAGGATTGGAAAAAAGTTTAGAATTCACCAAAGAAGGGCAAAATAGAGAATAGGTTATTAATCTAAAATGCAAGAAACATAAAGACAGGTCGTAAAATTTTTTAAGGTATGTAAAAAGAAAAAAGATTAGCAAAGGCAACTATGGGTCTACTGTAGGCAGGGGCAGGAGACCTAACAATATGAAATTAAAAATGATGGCAGAGAAGTTAAACAAGCACCTTGTATCTGTCTTCGTGGAGGAAAACACAAGAAATCTCACTTCCATCATTAAGATCCATGGGTCTCATGAAAGAGTGGAACTGAAAGAAATTATTTTTACCTGTAATAAAACAAATGGTATTGGAGAAATTAATGGGAGTGAAATTTGACAAATCCCTGGCATCAGATGACTTTCACTGTTGAGCGTTGAAAGAGATAGCTACATGGTCTTTCAAACATGTAATAATTCTGCAATGGCGTCTGCAGATTGGAGTGTTGCAAATGTAATGCTATTTTTAAGAAAAGAGGAAAAGGGAGAAAGGAAACTGCAGACCTGTCACAGTCAGGAAGTTACCAGAATCTAATATAAAGGACGTGATTACTGGATATTTAGAAAATTCCTATCTGATTAGACAAATCAATGGGCTTATGAAAGGGAAATCATGTTTTAAAAACCTGAGCTTATGGAGGATGTCTTGAGCAAAGTCAATAAGAGGAAATAAGTGAGTGAGCTGCATTTGGATTTTCAGAAGCCTTCTGATAAAATCTCATACAGGAGGTTGGAAAACAAAATTATAGTGCATTGAATTGGGTTAATAAACTAGCATGGACTCAGTATTGCTTAACAGGCAGAAAAAGAGAGTAGGAATGAAAGGCTCATTCTTAGGTTGGCAGGCTATGACCAGTGGGGTACCACTAGCATCAATTCTTGAGCCTCAACTGCTCACAATTTGAATCAATCATTTTGGATGTGGGGAGCAATTGCAATATCTCCAAGTTTGTAGATTATTCAAAACTTGTTATAATGTGAGCATTGAGAATGATGCAAAGAGGCTTAAGAGGGATTTAGTCATGCTGAATGGGCAAGGAAATGGCAGACGGAATATAATGTGGACATGTGTGAGATTATCGATTTTAGTAGGAAAATGAAGGTGCAGAGTATTCCTTGAATGGTGAGTGATTGGACAGTGTTCGTGTCCAAAAAGACATAGACATTGTTGTTCATAAATTATTGAAAACCATCAGGCAGGTATTGCAGGCTGTTTAGGAAGGAAATAGTGTGTCACAAGAGGATTTGCGTGCAGCAATAAAGAAGTCTTGCTTCAATTTTGTAGGACACTAACTAGGGGAGGTGGTGATGCATTGACATTATTATTACCCTAGTAACCCACACTGCCGCCAAATGTTTTAGAGACAGAAGTTCAAATTCCGCCATGGCAGATGGTGAAATTTGAATTTAGTAAATAATTCTGGAATTAAAAGTCAGATGATGACCACAAAACTGTCATTGATCGTCGTAAAAATCCATCTGATTCACTATGTCTGACTTCCAGTAGGCTTCTGATAAAATGGCATTGGAGTAGTGCTTCCGAGTCCAGGTCTCATCCAACTTATCCACTTTTCATTTTATTTCTTTTCTTCCTTTTTCTCTCTTTTGTCTTTTTATTCTTCATCTGTGAATAATCTTTGTCTGTGTGTTTGAAGTGTATCTTTTTTTTAATAACCTCCAGAGTAAGACTGAAGAAGCAAACTTGTTGTATGTTGGTTCCTTCCAATCTGAAGTAATCCAGAGTGGATAACCAGCTTTCTGGTTGAACATGAAAAGACTCATGAAGTCTTTTGGAACTCTAAATAGATTTTAAGAAAATGTCCTACATTACCACAGAGGCTGTTAGGAGCACACAAGCCCCAGGCCTACTCAGAACAAGTCCACATGCCATTATCACAGTCAGTGGTGCTTACAACCCCAAATTTTTTTTCTTCATATTTATTACATTACATCGAACATAGAACAGTACAGAAGAGGAAAAGGCCCTTATATTGTTATATATTTGTTTACATACTTACATTAATCATGCTGCTTCTCCCAAAAGTCATTGAGTTTACACATTTGGATGATCTGGATGCTTCAACATTCTCCCCAGCTGCATTCACTCTGGACACTGAAGAATTATAGTTTGTTGGGTAGAAGGTAGCTGATGTGAACTATTTATGTGAACAGTCTTCTGAAACAACTCAGCCCTGGATGAGATCCATGATATGCTTGTCCACTTTGATATGTCAGTCAGTGTGCAGTGTTGATTTGAAGCCATGGTTGCCATTTTTTAAAGTCTAGCCTCCAGCTAATGTCTGGTTTTAACCCAGCCTGCCTGAACCATGAGTACATTGTTAAATAAAATGAAGAAACCCAATATTCCTTCCACCACCAGCATTCACTCCCACCATCAACACTCATGTCACTGACAAGGCTATCTAAAGTGATTTTGAAATGTCACCAGGTTTATTGCTCAATGCTTTTTGATGGATTCTGATGCAACTGTTTGTGCCTTTGGAACTCTCCTCTATTTAGCTGAAGTTTGAATAAGCTACAGGAAGTAGCCTTGCTGCAGTACTTTTTTTAAAGCTTGCGCCGAAACATATTGTTTTGAGACTTTGTTAGGCTGGTCGACCTTCATGTGGGAATTGAATATGTGAGGGGAGAAGAAAGAGAGGTTACACAGAGCATGATAATCACCAAGATAAGTGAGTATGAGGAGAAAGGATCTCATAGAAACCTATATCCTGATAGGTTCTTTAGAGAGCTTTTTTCTGGCCTCATTTTCAGAGAGGAAAAATGTTTGAGACATGTAAGTGAACATGGTGTATGATAAAGATATTCATTGCAGATAACAAACTGGGAATACAATACCGTGGTTTCAATGGAGACCTGGCTTACAAAAATGGCAGGACTGGTTATTAAATATTTCTGGATACAAAGTATTCAGGAAAGGTAGGGAAACCAGGAAAGACCAGTGGTATTGATTAAGGGCAGTCATTGATGATGGTAATGGTGATGGTGATGGTGATGGCTGGTGTCTCTACTCTGGGTCTCTAGTTACTGCTGAAGGTGATCAGGTGCCTGTTGAGGCCAATTCTTGATGCATCGATCTTTGCGCACATCAGCAAAGTGTCCCATGAGGTAGTGAAGTCTGGAGTGCAGGATTTGTTTACTTTTCTTTCCTTCCCTGATGCCATTCTGCCTTATCATTCAGACATTTGGGCTCAAAACCTGTTGCAGTTTGCAAGACAAGTTGCCATCATTTTAAATGATTGGTAGAAAGCTCCATCCAATCATCAATGTCAACCTGCCACACTTCAAGGAGAACTCCAGAGTGTCTTTGAAGCATTATGTTCACTTTCTCCTGAAAAACTGATTGTTTGAAAGTGGAGAAAACAGGTCCTGACAGGGGAGACATATTTCACTCTCTGGATAGTGTCCAGTCCATCATAGTTGATTTTGAGGGAGTCTTGCTGGAATATTTATACAGTTGGCTTCAAGAAGGACACTAGTATTTATTCAATGGTTAGCCTATTGAATGTAGCAGAGGGACTGTTGTTAGTGGCATTTCTCTCATTTTTTATGTGTTACCATTACACGGTTCAAGACTGGCTGGAGCACATGAGTGTAGTGACAACTGCTTTTTACACCAGAAATTGTGGTAATCATCGTTGTCCAATACTTGCTACTCTAGCTTTTGGACAGCTGAGCTATCACAGCTAATGTGGCACCAGATCTCCTCTTCAATAGTAGGCTTTTGAGAGTGGCAGATGCCAATTTATAGGAAATGTTTAACATGGTCCAGAGGCTGTCTTTTAACATATATATGGGAGATGGAATATTCAGCTGACTGGGTGTGAATTTACATATGTGATTTATTTTGGCAACATTCAAGGACCGGCAAGCCCTTTCTTATACAGATTTGAAGAGATCAAAAGCAGCTTGTAAATCTGCTGCAGAGGGGGCAATAATACTGTAGTCATCAACAAATTGTAGATCTTTTCTGGCTATAGTGATCAATCCATTTGCCAGAAAGACAAATACAAAACTCAGTAAATCATGAGGTTCTGTGAATTATACTCCAAAGATTTGATGTCCAAAAATCTGCAGCACAATCCTAGATCAGCTTCCTCATGGTCTGACTACAATGGACTTAAGTGGTAGATCTGGAACAGCTACCTTCAAAAGGTGGATTGGGATCAAGGCAGGCTTTGTGATAGCCATCATAATTATAAAGGACGTGATAGTGAAGGTAAAAGTCAGCACCCTGGAGAAAGGATAGACTGCATTTAATTGCGGTTAAGAAATTTTGGTACTACCATTACACTGTTGGCCATATTCTACGTCAAGCCGGGGTGGGGAGAAAAAGAAAGGAACAGAATTTGCAAGGGAATTACAAAGTGAAGCAAAAACTATAAAATACTTAACGTGGTCCTATAATTATGTCATAATAAGCTGCCCACTTAAGAAGCAGACCGAGAAAGGCAACCACGGATCTTTCCAACACTCAGTTGCAGCAGCTGGGGGGATGTAGCAGCAGGACTCCCACCAACCACTGCCACCTTTCCACCTGATTAAGTGCTCTATCCACCGCCAGATCCTCCATAGCGGAGTGAATGAAATTCCACCACTTGAATGCATCCCATCCAAATCGATCAGTTGAACTGCTGCCAATCTCTCCAGTACTGGAATCCCCAGGAGCTAGTTCTTTGTATCCGAAGGCTCTAAAATGAGTTGTTGCAGTGATAGTGGGTGCTTTGATTTTGATCTTCCAGAATTCTCTAGATTTTAGAAATCCAGATATTCAGATTTTAGTTTCTCATCTTGCAATTCAGCATGTTACAGCCTTTTGAACTCAATATTTTGAGTTTGCTTTGACCCTGCAAGATGATTTTATTACTATATTCAATCAAGCTTATTTTCCGCCTTATCACAGACCTTCCTTTTGTCACCCCATTGCTCAAAACCTATTACATTTCTAATCATTCACTGCTCCAAAGAAAGGTCACAGACCTGAACTCTGTTTCTATTTCCACAGTTACAGCTGCTTTTCCATCATTATCTGTTTTCTTTTGGATTTCCAGCATCTGCAGTGTTCTGTGTTTTTCTTTAATTACTTCAGTTAATGTCCCAGACTCTGCAAATAAATGTTTCCAGTGTTTTACAATACTGTATTAGCAAAGTTAAAATGATGAAGAAACATTTTATTTAGAACACTTTTGTTTGTATTTATGTATTGTAAACTTAATTACCCAACTTTAGGAATTTCAAAATGTAACTCAAAGCACAACTCACAATAAAATGAACAAGTCAATTAGGTTCTTTCTGTTGGTTGCTCAAACTCGATAAAATTAATAGCTACTCATGTGACATTTACATTTAATCATCTGCATGTTTATTTGTTAAGTTGTGAACAAGTCCACATTTCAATCAGGTTCAAATTTTTAGCTGATGACATGTGATCCTTTGAGTCATGATATCTTTGAAGTGTGTTGTCACAGGGGCCAAGAGATGCCAAACTGTCAGTCATGTCCCCTTGTAGCCATTGTTGTCATGGGCTCCGAGGCAGCAATGGCTATTGAAGAGACCTGACGGAGTGCTAAAAATAGTGTGGTCCTTTTAAATCGTCTAGAAGTCTGTGTTGTCCCACTGGCCAACACTTGAGGTTTGAATCTTGTGATGAAAAACCCTGTAGAGAAGTAAGTTCCCTTTTTAATTTAAACATTCTGTAAATGAAGCAGAATCTCACTGGCTCTCATAGGTAGTCTGGTCCTCTTCCATACACACATCTCCTCCTCCCAACCCCTCTCTCTCAGATCTGGAATCATGGCCATTGCTATGTACCAAAATGGGGTTTCAGTGGCAAAAAGGTTTGAGTTACATACCACTCTAGGTCCATATTAGTGTTTCCTGTCTTCATTTTGGGATAAAGCCATAAGCATCAATTCCCTCCCTTCAATAATATGGGGGCCTAATGCTTGCAAATCTGTGACATTCCTGCAGCCTATCATCAAATTATTAGCACCATTGAGGTTATGATGACTACTGCTACTTCAGTACAATTCAGGGAATGAAAAACTGCAGCTGTTCCAACAAATTCTCACTGCACTTTCAGCAGGACACTGTTGAAATAGCTAAAATCTTGGCCAGGATCCACAAATGCAAGGTTCTAGACTTACATCATGAATTCCTATGTAGCTTTCTTAGGATGGGGATTCCACCCAGCCCTGCGAGGTTATTGTTGAAATGGAGAAAGGTGCATTCTATAACAGAGTTCCTCTTTCCTGCCCTGTATTCAGGACCTGGCATAAAAACAAACAGAAATACTTCTGGCCCTCAGATAATCCCAAATACTGGCAGTTATGGGGTTCATCTAAGGTTTGAGTGAGAAGCTGGAGACAGGATCTCAGTAAATCAGGAAAGAACTTACAGTAACCTCGTTGCAAAGGGGAAGCCTCATTGTTCTTCCAGATTGGACAGGTTTCAATAAGTGATCCTTATGTCTTTGAAAGTAATCTCTCCAAGTACGTTCTCCTGCAAACTGCTAAGGGACTGTCCCACCCAGTATGTCAATCCTTCCCTGCAAAGTCCAGTATTCTCAATGGCAGAGGCCAGATGTGGGTACATATTGCCATTTATGCTGGCTTGCACCACCCTAAGGATTTTCAGCTTCTCAAGCTTTAAGTACTGGAACAGAACCCAATGGATAAGAGTGTCAATCATCACTGGGCTACCATCTGTTTAAAATTATTCCTGTCTAATAACCAGCTGATGAAAAATTCATTTTAAAATTGCGCTGAATGAACATGAGAGTATGAATACTTACCACATTTGAGAGAAATCCCTTTGAACGTTATTTTACCCAGTTATGAAACTATTTGTTTTAATATTCACACAGTATAATTTGAAGACCCTAGTGATGAATAAAAGCAACATCAAGCTGTGTCCAACAGCTGCACTATGTTAAATCTTTGTGTATGAAATTCAGAAGAAGCCTTTTACAACACATGTTTCCCATTGGCTTACATCTATATAAGTAAAAGTTCTTAAAATGTCAGTGCCCTTTCATTTAAAGACAAGCAATATGAAGCATTCTTTTGGAAAAATTATATGGTGAAACTTTAAAATGAGTAATGATTTTATTACCCCTTTATTGCCAATGGTGGTGTCATGAGAGATATTATTAATAGTATTGTGTCCAGCCAAAAAAATTCAAATATATGTATGACACTAAACTCAACACCATTACCACTGGCACAATCGTCAATTTACCCAGTTAATAAGGAAGAGTTTGGGGATGTTTTACATCCTTTTATTCCATGGTCTAATTTACACCAATTTATCTCATAACGCAACAAGCATTTCACTTGCCCAGTCTTCAGTCAAAATATTAATGTACATTGTGTACTGTTTTCTTCTAGATTAGGGTAAGATTATTTCCACTATGAATTTAATCAGTAAATTATTAAACAGTTAACTGATTGTAATGTAATATATTGATAACTTCACATTGTTAATAATGTATTAGAATTAGAATCCCTACAGTGTGGAAACAGGCCCTTTGGCCCAACAATTCCACACTGACCCTTGGAACATCCTACCCAGACCCATCCCCCTATAACCCACACACCCCTGAACACTATGGGCAATTTAGCATGGCCAATCCACCTAGCCTGCACATATTTGGACTGTGGGAGGAAACTGGAGCACCTGGAGGAAACCCACGCAGACACAGGGAGACTGTGCAAACTCCACACAGGAAGTCACCTGGGGCTGGAATTGAACCTGGGACCCTGGCCCTGTGAAGCTGTAGTGCTAACCACTGAGCCACCAGGCCACCCTGTGGTGTAAATTTGTGTAAATATGATGAGTTCATGGGAGATTGGCATCACTGGCAAGAAACTATTTATTGCTCTTTTTCATTCATTCATGGCATCTGGGTGTCACTAGCTGGGCCAGAAATTAACACTCATCCTTAATTCCCTTTGAGATTGTGGTGGTGAGCAGCCTTCTTGAACGGCTGCAATCTTTGTAGTGTAGGTATACCCACAGCTGTTAGGAAGAGGGTTCCAGGATATTGACCCAACAACAGTGAAAAATATATTTTCAAGAAAGGGTACAGTACTTGGCTTGGAGGGGAACCAGCAGATAGTGGTATTCAAATGCAATTGTTGCCCTTATCCTTCTGGGTGGTGGAAGTCACATGGTTGGAAGCTGCTACCTGAGCAGCCTTGGTGATTTGTTGCAATACATATTGTAGACGGGTACACACTACTGTGACTGTGCTTCACTGGTTGACTGAGTAAATGTTAAAGGTGCTAATCAAATGGGCTACTTTGTCTTGGATGGTATTGAGCTTCTTGAATGTTATTTGACCTGCACTCATCCTGGAGAGTGGAGAGTATTCTATTACAATCCTGACTAGTACAATGTAGATAGTGAGCATGCCTTGAAGAATCAGAAGGTGATTTACTCAGCAATCTCAGCCTTTGACCTGTGCTTGTGATCATGGTATTTATAGGCTACTCCAGTTCAATATCTGGTCAATGGTGACCTGCAGGATGTCATTAATAGGTGATTAATGGTGATGCCATTGAATCTGTTAACGGCTGTAATCTTTCTTGATCATTTCTTCGCAATTGTGTCGATGAGTTTGAAGACTGATAAATCAACAGGCTCTGATAATCTACATCCCAGAGTACTAAAAGAGGTAGCCCAGGAAATATTGCATGCATTGGTGGTCATCTTCCAAGATTCTTTAGACTCTGGAGCAGTTTTACAGATTGGACTGTATCTAATGCAACCATTAGCTATTTACATAAGGAGGTAAAGAGCCAAACAGAATTATAGACCAGTGAGTCTGGCATTGGTAGTAGGGAGATGCTGGAGCCCATTATCAGGGATTTTATTGCAAAGCACTTAGAAAACTGTGGTAGAATCAGACACAGCATGGATTTTCAAAACAAAATTACGCTTGACAAATTTACTGAAAATATTCAAGGATGTAACTAGTAGAATTGTTTCGGGGAGCCAATGGATGTGGTATATTTGGTCTTTTAGAAGGCTTTCAGCAAAGTCCTACATAAAAGATTACCTTGTAAAATGAAAGTGCAGGGGATTGAGTGTAGGATATTGAGAAAGACAGAAAATTAGTTAGCAGACAGGAAACAAAGGGTGGGAATAAACGGGTCTTTTTCTGAATGGCAGGCAGTGACTACTGGGGTACTGCAGGGATTGGTACTAGGACTCCTGTTAATTACAGTATATCTTAGTGATCCATATGAGACAACAAAATGCAATATCTCAATATTTGCAGATGACAAAAGTAGAGTGGAAAGATGAGCTGTGAGGAGGATGCACAGATGTTGCAGTGTAATTTGGGCAAGCTGAGTGAATGGGCAAGTGCATGACAGTTGCAGTGTAAATGTAAGGTAAATGTGAGGCATAATAAATATGAGATTATTCACTTCAGTAGCAAAAAAAAAAGAAGCTGACTATTATTTGAATGGCTGGAAATTGAGAGAGGGGAATGTTCAACAAGACCTGGATGTCCATGTGTACCAGTCACTGAAAGTAAGCAAACAGGTGCGATAGGCAGTAAAGAAGACAAACTGTATGTTGCCCTTCATAATGAAAGGATTTGAGTACTGAAACAAGGATCCCCTGCTGCAATTATACAGGGCATTGTTGAGGATACAACTGGAATATTGTGTGCAGCTTTGGTCTCCTTATCCGAGGAAGAATGTTGTTGCTTTGGAGGGAGTGCGACAAAGGTTTACCAAATTAATTTCTGGGATGGCAGCATTGACATTTGAGGAGATATTGAGTTGGTTAGAATTGTATTCACTGGAGTTTAGAAGAATAAGGGGCTTCTCATAGGAATTTATAAAGTTCTAACAGGATTAGACAGGGTAAATTCAGAAAGGATATTCATGATGGTGGAGGGGTTCAGAAAGAAGAGTCATAGTTTGAGGATAAGGAGTAAACCTTTTAGGACTGAAATGATGAGAAATTTCTTCACCCAGAGGTTGGTGAGGCTGTGGAATTCACTTCTACAGAAACTTGATGAAGATAAAACAATATGCATTTTTAAGAAGGAGGTAGCTATAGCTCTTGTGGCTAAAGGATTGAGAGATTGGGGGGTCGGTGGGGGGTGGAGGGCCAGATTAGGATACTGAGTTCGATGATCAGTATGAACATCATGCATAACAGACCAAGCTCAAGGGGGTCAAATGGCCTATTCCTGCTCATACCTTTTGTGTTTCTATGGTTAAGCTGAGGAAATTACCCTGAGGAACACCTACAGCAGTATCCTACGGTCGTTGCCCGCAGTGAAATTCTCTTGAGGGTGTGATGATGGGCCACATCTTGAACAGCTAAGTCTGTGCAGTGTATATATACTTGCATTGTTACGGAGGGGTTTCGTTATGACAGTGAAGAACATAGATCCAAGTCAGGATGGTATTTGAGGGAAAAGCCATATTTGGTGGTGCTTTATGTATCTGATGCATAATCCTTGTACGTAGTAGAGGTCAGAGGTTTGGAATGTGCTGTCAAGGGAGAATTTGGAGAGTTGCTACAGTGCAACTTATCACCACGGCTGCTAAGTGTGTCTATGGTAGAGGGAGTGAATGTTGAAAATGTTAGATGTGGTGCCAGTCAAGTGGCTGCTTTGTCCTGGACACTGTCAAACTTCTTGAATGCTCTTAGAGTTACACTCATTTTGGGAAGTGGACAGTATTCCATCACGCTCCTAAGTGTTGCCTTGTAGATGGTAAACAGAGAGTCCAGAAGTGAGATACTTTCCTTATGATTCCAACCCTCTGATCTGCTCTTTTAACCACAACAATTATTTTGCTGCTCTCCTAAGTTTCAGACCATTTTTACCAAGGCTGTCAGCAGTGATGCATTCAGTGATTGTAGCGTCATTGAATTGAGGAGAAATTGTTTGATTCACTTCACTTTCGTTTGATGTTTGTATTGGCTGGCACAAGAGGTCTGTAAACTGCCATTATCAACTCAAGCCTGAATGTTGTCCAGGCCTTGCTGAATGTGAGCCTGCTTCAGTCTCTGTGGAGTTGTGAGTAGTATTGAAATCTCTGCAATCATCATCGAACCTCTCCTCTAGTAAAATCATGTTGTGGGGAAGGCATTGATGATGCAGTTAGAGATTTTTCCTTAACATCCAATGAAGCATCTTTGATATTTTTAAAATGTGAACCTTTATAAATAAGAGTCATTAAATTTATGAAAATGCAGTCTTAAATTGATAAACTTCATAGATAAACTGAAAATAATTTTAAAATATGGTACTTCTGAAATTTGACGAATGTTCAGTTAATTTACTCTCTGCATACACAACTAATTTAGAACAAAAAAATTAAAGCTTATTAATTATTAATGCTATTGTTTGACTATCAGCTGTTAAGTTTGCACATTTGAAAAATTACGTATAATATCTAGCACAAAAATAAGTGCTGAGGAGGATGTGGTTCCTGTCCTAATGATTCTTCAGATCAGATATTTTTTGGTGGGGGAGATCATTATTCTTTATGGTTTTCATTACCTCTTTAAAACAATATTGTATTTTGATTCTAGTCGTAGATTCATAGAGTCATACAGCACAGAAACAGACTCTTCGGCACAATCAATCCACGCTGAACATAATTCAAAAATAAAGTAGTCCCACCTGGCTGCTCGTAGCCCATATCCCTCTACACCTGTCCCATTCATGTGCTTATCTACGCATCTTTTAAAAGTTGTAACTGTGCCTACAACCATCACTTCCTCAGGAAGTTCATTCCACACATGAGCCACCCTCTAGCAATATATTTTGCATTATTTTCTTTTCCTTGAAGACCTCTACATTTTACTATATTTCCACAACTTCACTGTATTCACAGTGCTCATTCTGATAACACAGAAAATAACATCAGAAGTTCTTCAAAAACAATTTCACAGGTGCCTGCTAGAGCTCTATTTTATATGTTGGATTTATGGCAATTATGTTTTGTTATTCAATACATTCCTGACCAGATAGACAGTGCACCTTTAAGTCAGTTCATGACATCATGACGTGTGATATTCTGGCATAAAGATACCCGTCTCACCTTCAATCAAGGTCTCAATAAAATAGAGTCAGTGTAATATGTTCAGTCAGTCAGTCAGGTATGTAAACGTTATATACTGTGACATCAGTAAGCACGTAACCTAAGCAATATGTGAGTCTGTAATATGTAAGCAATGTGAATAGTTAGCGTTATTAATAAACCTCAAGACATCTGTCTCAACAAGACCCAGTCTTTGTGATATACACTGCATGCGTTAACATACCAGGCACCACTCAAACCGTATCTTACTATCAGTGGTGCTTGACTCAAATACAAAGTATGTCAATAGTACTTCTCCAAAATTAAAAAAAAGTGTTGCTGACTTCATCAACGAAATGGGAAGTTAATCTAAGTGTTAAATAACACTGGATATGCTTGATCATAGATAATATAATGCCCTACATTTTTATTTCTTGTCCACGATTTTAGTTTGAATTTTCCTTTTTAACGAAGTATCACAAAAACTGGATTTTTTGCAACTAGAAAAACAGGTAAAGTAAGCACAATTATATAACGCAAATCCATCAAAAACTGTAACATTAATGTAATGCATAATACTTCATTCCAAAATATTGGACATTATTTTCTGCTTTTATTGCCAAAGTGCAATAAATTGTTTCGTCTGCTTAGGCCCAGTGACTCATTTGAACTTGTAAAGTAGTAAACTTGAATAATTTCAGGAGTGTGCCGTTTGACAGCTAAGTTTCATGCCAGTAGTAAGTTAATAAGCTCTGATTTGGAAAAATACTTGTTAGTGGCTTTTTAGTAAGTACATGATTAAAGTTCAGGTACTGATTTAAACAGCCTTATGATGATTGGGAAAAAGGGTCTGTGTTTTCAAAATGCATTTTCTTTTATCATAGAAAAAATTCTTCGAGGTGCTACCAAAGTCTTTGAAACTTTAGGAAATGTACAGGCTTCAGTTGTGGGTATTATTAATCATTGTAACATATTGCACTCAGAGATGTAGTGAAAGGATTTCAGAAGTGTCTCGCCAGTAAAAGAAATAGCCTGTCAAGGGTTAAGCATTCATTTCTCTCCAACTACCTCACACTATGCACCAGCTGCTCAGGGCTGAATTTCTTGCCAAAATTGTTGCAGCAGACTTCCATTTTTCCATGTGAATCCGTAATTTGGCAAAGTGTAAATCCTGTTTTTTTTTTTTTTGGAAGTGTTCTTCTGTAGCCTAAATATTTTAAATACAATTTGATACAATACTTAGAGTGTAGAGGTCTGTAGAATTTATATAGCTGTAAGTTTTGTTCTCCTATTATTTACTAATATTTTCAGTACTATTATTAACAGTCATCTGTATTCACCTAGTCAATAACTTATCAATTAGGGCTTCTGTTTTAAGGAAAGGTGTAAACTGGCTACGGTAATCATTTTAAACCTGTCCTTTGATGCAAAACCCAAACACTCAAAGCTTAAAATACTCTGAAGGAGTTGGAAAAATGCAACTTGCGCAAAATGGATGAATCACATGGTAAGGCTCTTAACAAGCTTGTTATCAATTTATTAAGGGCTAGCTTAGATTTTCTTTAATCCACTGATTCATAAGGAATCTCAATCAGGACAGGGAGGAGGAGGTGGCAATACACGACTAGATGGCAGAATTACAGAAACAGGCAATATGGAGGAGACAAGACGTCCATTTATAAGTAACCCGTAGTGCAGTATTACTGGAATTATCTATAATATACCTCCAGTCTTGGCAGTGGCATTCTGGATTGAGGAGTGTTCAGATTTGGGGATTATATGGATCCTTTTGTAAGCAAGGCTCAGGGGTTCATGAAAGGGGGGTTCACCAAAATTCGCACTCCCAATAAAAGGAAAGAAAGTCATAAAAGAAAGTGAGATTAAGTTACACAGAGATAGAATGAACTAACAATGTGGGACAGCATCAACAGGAGAGGAGACAAGCTTCTGGGAAACAGGGACACCTGAGGAAAAGGAATGCAACAGAGGCTAGACCTTGAGCAGATGGTCCATTGCCAAGTAGGAGGATCTACCTGGAATTATCAGAATGTATAAGTTGCAGAATACAACCCTGTCCAGGCTGATAGCTGCGAACCTAAGTCCTTTCATTAATGGCTATGCAACAGTTCTCAGGAACCAAGGCCATAAGTTTCTTTTAGATGTAATAGCATCTGCACGTGCCTGCAACTGGCTTCTTCTGAAGTCCAGGAGCAGAGATTGGTGACATCTCACAGCTGACAATACAACATTGAGATAATAGATCCCTTCTCAAGAGGACAGAGGAATGTATTAGCTCCATGTGGATATTGCTCAAAAGAAAAGGGAAGTGAGTTTGGCCTCTGTCACCCAACAAAAGCTCCCACAGCGCTCCATGTTCTGGCACATGCAGATGTCACAGCACTTCAGGAAGCCATTGGAGTTCCATGGAAGGTTGGTGTGGATAAGGTTTATCCCATGAGGAATTGACTGATAATTCATCGGATTACCCCGTCATGAAGGCTATGAGAGACAGCAACTGATGCCACCTGAACAGGAGGGCCATCATTAAACATGAAGGTAACGTTCAAGGAGATTGATCAGTTAGGCGATAGCTTCCAGTACACTCCCTCAAAGGTCTCATGCATTTTGGTGGTTCATCATCACATGATCCTCCAGAGTGGTGTGACTCTTAAAGAAGAAGAAGAGGAGCAGAAATAGTACAGCTCCTCTAAGGAGGAACAGGTGGCAGACAGTTTCCTCCCATGGTCCAAAGATGTGCAGGTTAGGTGGATTGGCCATGCTAAATTGCCCATAGTGTTCAGGGATGTGTAAATTAAGTGGGTTATAGGTTAATGGGTCTGGGTGGGATACTTTGAGGGTTGGTGTGGACTTGTTGGGCCGAAGGGCCTGTTTCCACACTGTAGGGATTCTATGATCTACGATCTAAGACAGGGACGTAGTGGACGCTGAAGGTTAACTGAAGAGTGTTCCCCATGCCTTGCACTGATGTCACTTAGACAGGCTCAGGAGGTGGACAACTCATCAGAGGGAAAGAAAAGCCAGTGCCACTCTGATGTAGAGACTTTGAACCTGAAAATCATTCAGTACACCAGATATTTGGACAGGAGAATTTCCCCCATCTGAATGTACACATCAGTTCAGAACAAACGTCAGCAACATTCATGAAGCACAAACACTGCAAGGCTCCAAATTCTTCATGTGACTCATTTTGTCCCAACACACTCCTGACTAATCCTTTCCATTCATCTGTCTTTCATGATAATGAAATGGTAAAACAGAAGTCTCACTTTCCAACAACATGACATTGCTTGATTACAGTTTGATAAAATTTTAGACAGTAACTGCCAAGTAATTGAGAAAGTGAATCATCGACACAGTGATACATTGTAAAAGAAGACCAGTGCCATACAAATGCTAGGTAATAAGCATCTCCAACAAGAGAGAATGTAATAATAATCCCTTGATCTTCAATGGTATTGCCATCACTTAAGCCCTCCATCATCAACTCCCTGGGGTTGACAAATGATCAGAAGATGAATGGAATGAGCTCATTAAATATTATGGATATGACAGCAGATCAAAGGCTAGGATTTCTGGGACAGGCAGTTCACCTTCTGTCTCCCCATACTTGTCCACTCTCTCCAAGACACAGACCAAAGATTATATGGAATATTCTTCATGAATGAAGCTCCAACAACAGTCAAGAAGCTGAACACTATTGAGGAAAAAAGCAGGTATAATATTGGCACGCTAACCACAAGCTTCAGCATTCATTACCTCCCTCTCTCATGCACAATAGTAGCAGTGTGTACCAGCTACACTGCAGTAACTCGCCTTGGTTTCTTAGACAGCACCTTCCAAATTTGCAACCTGTACCATCTAGAGGAACAAGGACAAGTTGGAAAATTCCCCTCTATTTCATACTCCATCCTGACTTGGAACAATATCACTGTTCCTCCATTAATGTGTCCTTAAACCCAGAGAGCTGTAGTGATTCAGAAGGTAGTTCACCACCACTTGGATGAAAATGATGCACAGGAGTATGTCCAAAAAGAGGAAGGGGGCAGTAGGTAATAGAACTGATATGGGCACAATGGCCTTTTGTGCTCAACAACTATGTGATTCTGTAATTTTCCAGATAAATCAGGGATAGGCAATAAATGCTGGCCAGTGATGTCCATATTTCATGAACACATCTTAAAAAACATTTTGCTTAAAATAATGAGATGACTGCTAATGCATTTAACAACTTATTGCACAGGGAGGACTGCAAAACAACTCATGAACCTGGAGATGCCAAAATGTATTCACCCTGTCTATGTTTAACTCCCATTTCTCCTTTGTCAAAGTTCCAGTGGCTGTCCACTCTGGCCAGATTGAGAGTCAACTGTTGAAAATGAATTTTTGACCTAAGGAATCCTATCTGCCAAACATGCCCTCATGTTGTCCCTGGTATTGTTCTTTGGCCTGCAAGATGAAGAAAAATATTCCTGGGCAATGATGATCTCCATTGCCATTTTCAGCCTTCATTCACGCAACGTGTCCTACTAAGCAATAGTTCTCAGGGCAAGATCTAAGCTGATGGATCCTTGATTCCACAATATACACATCTTCCCTATGGTTAAGAGCTTGATATGCCCCTAGAATCATCCTTTCTTTTGCATTATCATGACTGCTGACCAGGAGACTTTAGTAAGCTCTAATTAGCAAGTTTGTGGATGACACAAAGATTAAGGGAGCTGCGGGTAGTGAGGAGAATTGTCAGAGAATACAGCAGGATATAGCTAGGCTGGAGACTTGGGCAGAGAAATGGAAGATGGAAGTTAATCTAAACTAATGTGAGGTGATGCATTTTAAAAGATCCAATGCAGGAGGGAAGTAGACAGTAAATGACAGAACCCTTAGAACTATCAACATACAGAGGGATCCAGACATACATGTCCACAGTTCCCTGAAAGTGGCAGCGCAAGTGGATAAGGTGGTCAAGGAAGCATATGGCATGATTGCCTTCTTTGGTCAGGTAATATAGTTTAAAAATTGGCAAATCATGTCGCAGCTTTACAGAAATTCATTTAAGCCGCATTTGGAATATAGCGCAAAGTTCTGGGCACCAGACGATCAGAAGGATGTGGAGGCTTTGGAAAAGGCACAGAAACTTTTTACCAGGATGTTGCCTGGCTTGGAGGGTACTAGATTTGAGGAGAGATTGGACAAATTTGGTTTGTTTTCACTTGAATGTTGGAGTCTGCAGGACAACCTGATAGAAGTTTACAAAATTGAGAGTCATGGACAAAATGGAGACTCCGAGTCTTTTTCCCAGGGTAGAAATATCAACTACTACAGGACATAGGTTTTAGGTAAAAGGAGATATGTTTAAAGGACATGTGAGCGGAAAGTTTCTTTCACACAAAGGGTGTATGGAGTGTTCTGCCAGAGAAGGTGGTAGAATAGACATAATAGCAATATTAAAAACAGATATATGAATAGCAAGGAATGGGGGAATAAAGACCATGTAGAGGCAAAAAGTTTTTGTTTAAGAAAGTTGTTATTTTGGTGCTGGCTTGGTGGGCTAAAGGGCCTGTTTCTGTGCTATGCTGCTGTTTGTTCTTTGTTCTTTGTTCAGGTTTACAGTCAGATAAGTACACAGCAATAGATTTTATTAACTATATTATACAGTACTTTAGAAAGGCTATGAGGAATCATGTTTGAGACCATCTCAAGTCTGGGTGCCATCTTGTACTGAAATCATTGTGCTACCACTGATGTCATAGTCCAAAATTCACAGTAATCACAAAATCACAGTATCTAATTGTAGTGGTTGGAACAAGGTCAGCCACATGGACTTCATAGAATATGGGTTCCCTGATTGGGGCTGTTAATCGGGCCCAATCAGGGAGCCCTGGATGACAGATATAAACAGAAATGTTAGGGGTTCTGTTCAGTCTAGGAGCCGGCTCTTTGCTAGCTGGGGCAGTGTCATGTATTATGTGTGTGTAAATAAAGGCTGACTTGGTGATGGGATATTGGCCTTCATGGAGTTATTTCACCCATCATACAGAGACATGCTAATTGATTAGTGCAGCATCTTCTGCGCTTGATATAATTCATCCTTATATTGGCAATACATATCTACATTTATGGACAATGTGGAGAACTGGAAGATATTGAACTCTTTGAATACTTCTGGGTTAAAAAGGTTTTATTTCACCATGGGTTTGAAGGCGTCCCATGTGGTTTCTTGGAAATGAGACCAACAATTTAATGTGGGTTGTGATTCGCCTGCTGATTACAGAAAATCAAATTACTTCAGAAGAACAGCCAAGCAAAGCTTTCAAGAAATAAGATGAGGGCTTAATTGCTGGAAAATCTGGCTTTGGACGAAACTATCAGTTGCCAGTGCTGAAGATTACATGGCAACCTTTTCTGGACCTGTCTTTTTTGGTTTCAGGAACTTGGGTGGGATGATGTCTGAGAAGATGGAAAAGACTTCCAAAGACTTGATTCCAGTTTGATTTCCATCTGAAATGAAGTTGTTAGTAGATCTGCTGCATCATTCTACATCTGTCAGCAATTTGATTTTCTCAACAAGAAGCCTAGTGGGCTACAAGTGTTTATCAAATGTTATCCTCTGCTTTTCAGACCATTGCTCACAAGGAGATTATTTTCTTGCGCCCTTTTTAAAATATTGTTTTGGCAGAATCAACATGTTGGAACTTAAGCTTTTTTGGCTGAGACAGTTTTGTGTGGACCTTTTCGGAGGGTGTTTGCCACAAGTTCTCTGGCCCTATCTTACCAAACTCGCCTCATTAATTATCTACCTTGCTCCTGTGGTGTCTTTGATTTCTGAATTCTGACTCATTTTCCCTCACACCTTTCCCAGAACAACTCGCCACTCACAGGATATCAACCAAAATACAAAATTATTTGTGCCTGTGCTGTCTTTTTAATACCGCAGTGCACTCAGATAGACATTGGCATTCCAAAGCTCCCCTATTCAGTTACAGACAGATTTCGAACATGGTGGACAAGGGGAATATGCCACTGCAATTCTTGGACAGAAAGGTCAAGATCCTGATTGACAGCGTTGTCCAGTGGATCGGCGCTTTTTTTCTTCCAGCCTGGTCAGAGGTCGCCACCTAGGTTAGTGCTATCTCCAGGGAACAAAGGAATGGCCAGTGATGCCACTCAGTCAATGAACCTCTCTGTTGTGACAGGAGAAGTGCTGTATTCTTCTCTCTGCTACCACACAATCATTCTATCAGATCCACTGTACCTACCTCCCTCCAAGACTCATGCTGCACCACTCTCACCATTGCCTGCAACATCTTCCTTCATTAATTTTTCCCCTTCAGATTCTTACATCATTAATCCTGTATGCCCTCTGTGCTGTCTCCTCAATCCTTCATAACATCTCACCATCTTTCTCCCACATGTAGCAGTAGTAACAGGCATGCCACCTATTCTAATCTCACTCATTTCTCATCTTTCACTCGTTACGGGAAAAGCAGGCTATAACAGGACAGAGGAAACCTGAACATGTGGGGGCATGCCTGATGCCATGTTCTCACTCTCAAACAAAGAATGAATCTTGTCCCTCACAGGAGACAACCAGGAAACATCTATACCACACCAAATAAGTATGTACTTCTCTTAATTCCATTGCTCATAATAACCCTGTTGCCAATCACAATAATTGGACACCACCTCTAACCATTGGCTGCAACAACTTCTCTGTCTTCTGTCTTGCAGATTCCACAAGTAATCCCATGATGTCTATGGAGAAATGGCAGGCTACAGAAGGCCCACCATCCTGGACCTCTGAGATTGGGAGCACTGAGTCCTCACAGAGGCAAGGGGCAAAGCTGCAGCTTGCAAGTCCTACCAGGTCAGATATTGACATCTTGGTGGGAACTGTCAAACTATAAAAAATGTAGTGATTAAACCAGAAGAGAGAAACAAAAAACAGGTGAATAAAGCATTAGTGCTGAGGGACAGGTTAAAGTATATGGCCCAATTAATAGTTCTATTCAAATATGCATAGACAACAAGGAATAAATTACATGTGCTGCAGGCACAAATTCAAAGTGAAGATCATGAAGTAGTTGCTATGACTGAGACATAGTTGCAGGGTGGACTAAATACACCAGATTATAAAGTTTACGGTATAGATAGACAAAATGGCAGAGGGGGTGTAGTAGCTTTACCGATTAGAAACATAGTTACTCTAATGGTGAAGGAGGATATAATGACGGAAAAGCATTCAGTGGAGACTGTATAGTGGAACTAAGGAAATAAGGAACAGTAAAGGATGTAAAACAGTAACTTGTATTGTATATAGATACCCAGTAGCAGCTCTGATGTGCTAGATTGTACAAATGCAGAAATTAAGCAAGTGTGCAGCAAAGCCAATGTAGTAATAGTCGGGATTTTAACTTTACACAGATTGGGAAAGGCAGACAAGCACCTGTAGGAAAGGTAGTGAATTTTTGAAGTGTGTCCAGGATTGTTTCCTACAACAATGTGTTCTGGATACAACAAGGGAAGAACCAATACTGACTAAGTATTATGTGATGAGCCAAATTTAATTAGTAATCTAGCTGTGTGTGAACAATTATCAAATAGTGATCATGACATTTTCAAGTTAAGTAGAATTTGAAAGTGAAAAGCATGAATGAAGTACTAGAATTTTAGATTTAGATAAGTTCAACTTTAATGAGATGAGACGGAGGCGGCCAATATAAATGAGGAAAACCTGTAAATGGGCAAAGCAGCTGAAAAACTGGGAAGGATGTTTAAAGAAACATTCAACACAATACAAAATCAGTTTATGTCCCTGAGAGGGCCTGGGACAATTAAGGAGATAAGAGACAACATAAAACTAAAAGAATGAGCTTACAAAAATGCAAAATATAAACAGCACAGATTCTGCTGAGTGGAAAAGATACAAAGATTAGCAGTCTCACAAAGCAGCTTATAAGAGCTACTAAAAAGGATTATGAAAAGAAACTTGCAAGGGACATCAAAGAAATTTTATAGTTACATGAAAGGAAAATGGGTGGTCAGGAGCAATATTGGCCCACTGAAGACTGAAAGTGGGGATAATGTCAATGATTTGGATAAATATTAGACATGTTGAATAATTACTTTTCCTCAGTATTTCTTACAGTAGGAAAAGGGAATAGCTTGTCAGAAATCCTGGGGAAGTTAATTGTGGATCAGGAACAGAGATTGAATAAAATTAATGTAATCAAAACATTGGTAATGTAGATATTAATTGAATTAAAGAGTGACAAATCCTTAGGACCTGACAGTTTCCATTCAAGTGTACTAAAGGAAGTAAGGGACTACATTGTGGATTCCCTAATTATAATTTTTTCAGAGTTTCCTAGATACAGAAATCGTACTTCTAGATTGGAAAATTGCACATGTCGCTCTAATTTTCAAGAAGTGGGAAAGAGAAAAACCAAGGAATTACAGACCAGTTAGCCTAATATCGGTGGTGCAGAAATTGTGAAAGTCTATAATCAAGGATGGGGTAACTGAATAATTGTAAATTTTCCATTAATCAGGGTGAGCCAGCATGAATTCATGACAGGCAGTTAATGCTTGACAAACCTCAATAATTTTTTTGAGAAGAGGTGACTAAGACAGTGGACAGGGGAATGTCTATGGATGTTGTTTGTGTGGACTTCCAGAAGACATTTGATAAAACCCCACATAAGAGACTTAACTATGGGAGAAGCCCATGGCATCGATGGTAAATTGCTGGCATAATTTTTTTAACCCATATCACCCTGTTCAAAGGTGTTATTACGCAATTCTGGAGCAGGCGGGACTTAAACCTGGGCCTTCTGGTCCAGGGTTAGAAACATTATCGCTGCACCACAAGAGCCCCACATTGCTGGTATTGCTGGGAAATTAGTTGAGTGGCAGGTGACAGGGTTAATGGGTAGGTACTGAAATTGGCAGAAAGCGACCAGTGGTGTTCCACTAGGATCTGTGTTAGGACCTCAACTCTTCACATTAATTATTAACGAAATGGACAACGGCATAGAAAGTCATGTTACCAAATTTACTGATGACACAAAGTTAGGCAGCATTGTAGATAATATAGACGACATCATAAAATTACAATAGGATGTTAAAAGTAAAGCTGAATTCTCCATAGCCTTCTGGATGGCAATGGCCTAGTAGTATTATCGCTACACTGTTAATTTGAACATCCAGGTAATGTTCTGGGGATATAGGCTTGAATCTTGCCATGGCACATGGTAGATTTTGAATTCAAATAAAAATCTAAATGTTTAATGATGACCATGAAACCATTGTTGATTATCAGGAAAAACCCAGATAGTTCACTAATGCCCTTTATGGAAAGAAGCTGCCGTCCTTACCTAGTCTAGCCTACATATGTCTCCAGACCCACAGCAATGTCATTAAATGCTGGCCTAGCCAGCAATGCCTACATCCAGTAAATGAATTAAAAAAAAAATGTCTTAACAGACCACAGGGCTGCTCTCCCATTAGAGAGAGATGACTTCTGGTGGTTTAACGTGTGGATCACCATACCTTATGTGAGAGGTTGAGGTTGAGAAGGAGAACCCTTCATGGTAACCTCAACTGGCACAAGAATTCAACACACACTGTTGACATCACTCTGCATTGCAAACCAACCATCCAGCAAACTGGAGACCTCCAAAGTGCAAAACTGTGGCAGATGGCATTCAATGGAATGCTGGCCTTTATATCTAAAGGGTTGCAATATAAGGATGCAAAAGTTATGCTGCAATTCTACAAAACCCTAGTTAAACTCCATTTGGAGTACTGTGTACCAAAGATCTGTGCACCAAACCTTATGAGGGACTCATTGGCATTGGAGGGAGTGCAATGTAGGTTTACAACAATAATACGTGGACCATAAGACCATAAGACACAGGAGCAGAAATTAGGCTATTTGGCTCACTGAGTCTGTTCCGCCATTCAATCATGGCTGATAAGTTCCTCAACCCCATTCTCCTGCTTTTTCCCCCGTAACCCTTGATACCCGTGATAATATAAGTTTTGCTTTATAATTTAACTCAAATCCTGGTGCTCCCTCAGTTACAGAAGGTCAAGGGAAGCTAGGAAACAAGAGTTGTGTTATTTGAGCTAGATGTGGAACAATGGAATGACACTTGATGACTGCATAAATACCACCATACACAGGTTGGGCCAAATGGCCTATTTTAATGCTACGTATTCTAACTGATGCAATTTAGTACGCTAGTGGAAACACATATTGTCTTCCTCAGAAGGGTAAAGAAAGCAAAATACATGTACTTAAAATTAATTATCCATAATATTATGATCACAAAAAGATAACACTTGTTTTTTTCATTTAAAAATTCAGTCATGAAAATAATTTTGTATTGCTAATTTTATATATTGGATAAAATGAACTCTGCACTTTGTTTTGAGATAGCTGACTGATTTGGGAACAAAGGGCAGTTTTCTGAGGTTTAGTATAAGGTTCGGAGGTTTGAGGAGACAGTATACAAATTTGACCTATTTTCTGTTGAATTTAGAAGGTTAAAGGGTGATTTGATCGAAATATTCAAGATATTTACAGGAATAGACAGGGTGGTTAAAGCTAAAACTATTTCCACTGACTGGGGAGTCTAGAACTAGGCATCACAGTCTGGGAATTAGGACCAGACCATTCAGGAGACATGCTTCCACGCACAAAGTGTATTAGATGTTTGTACCACTCTTCCACAAATAGCAATGGATGCTGAGATAGAGTTTTTTGTTAAGCAAATGTATTTAGGGGTATGGACCAAAGGTAGGTATATGGACCAAAGGTAGGTCGCTTTCTGGGCTTTGTGTCCATATATCTGCTCACTCTTATTCCCCCCATCTCCTGTTTTCAGCTTACATAGCACCTTTTCCCTGCTAATATTACTTCTGAAGAAGAGTCACTGGACTCGATAAATTAGCTCTGCTTTCTCTTTAACAGATGCTGCCAGACCTGCTGAATTTCTCCAGCAATTTCTGTTTTTGTTTCAATTGAGAGATCTCAGGCTCAGGGACAGAAATCCTATTGTGTTCCTTAAAGATGGCACTGGCTCAGACTTAAGGGCAGAGGCAAATTGGTTTGGTTTATTAATTCTTAGGTTTGATGATGCAGAGGTGGAAGGCTTCTTTATCTCTGTCAAGGGGATAGCATAGCAGTCAAAGTGGCCAACATTGATCATTTTTACTGCACAGTAAGCGCTTGAAGCAAGCTCATGGGATTTACTCTCCCCTGCCTGAGGAAAGTGCCACTGATTTCAAGATAGTGAAATGCTATCTCAAATGATTGCCAGTTAGTACCAGTGTTCCAGCTTGAAAAGTAAGGTCTGTGACCTCAGGAAATGGCCTGACCAGATTCTCCAGTAGCTGCGCTATTGACAGATCTGCAACAGAAGAAAGCAAAGTTAGTATGGACTGATTAAATACTAACCTGATATTGAAAAGTTGAAGTCAGTTTTAACAGGTGAACCTGTGCCTGCAGCTCCAAACTTTAACCAAGCATTTTAAGTAGCCAGTGATTTGAGTAGCATTGAAATAGGAGATTTTCTCCTTCAGGAAGATGAATTGGGGTAGAGAGATCAAACGAGTACTTCTCCAAAAAAAATTAAATGAACATCAGAAGTGGTACTATACAGTAGGAAAGGAAACTCTTGGTTTATTACCGGATCCCAAAGACTTTGAGACATATGTCAGGAATGGGCACAGGGTGACCAGTCTATACTGACCGCTAACCATTTTGTGGAAAATTGTAAGATATAAAATGGTAGCTTATTCTGTTGAAGTCTGCACTTTTACTCTACCACAAAAAAAAATCACATATGCTACTGGGAAGTCAAATGTGATTGCGAGAGCTTTAACCAAGGGAGACCCAATTGGAACTGAGGAGATATAATTGAGCAAGGCTAGAGAAATGATTTTGGGCATGAGTGCATCCATTTCATTTGTCATGCAGAGGAAGAGCAATGACCAGAGTATGACCTCAATCATCTCTGGACGTATTAGGCTTTAATTATGCAATGTGTTTTTTTTTAAATGACATTCAGCCAAAACTTGACTGCAGATGTAAATTCAGCGGCATTCTGGAGAGAAAGAGACTCTGGAATGTCACATTTGATGAGTTGTCAAAATATATTCAAAGGGATGAATGCATTCCAAACTGAATTTATAATCTCCTGGGAATATGTCAGATTGAATAATGATGGTGAAAAAAGGCAACAGTCAAGGTATGAGGCATATTGCATCTTCCACTTCCAAAAATACACAGGCCCTGTGGTTGAAAGCAATCTTGGACTCTGTGGTTAGTGACTTGATGTCAGTGAGTATGGACCAGTGTGCTGTGAGGGTAACAGCCAATGTTCTCTCTAAGGTGTGCAGTTGTATGCATGGGTGACTGCTCCAATGTTCCATGCACTGTGATGGGTAAGCCAACGCAGATCACGGCATCAAACTCTGTTTCTTCTGCATAAACCCTCACAGGTCTATGCAGAAGAAAATAAAAATGGGGGGTGCCGATCACAGCTCTAGGAATAACTATTAAAAAACAAAACCTGGTACTACAGTTAAAAGAAAGGGAAAAGACTTTCTTTCACGCCAAGTGCTGCCAATCAGCCACTGGCAAAGCAAGAAAGACAAATGAGTTTCAATCAACTTACAAAGCCAAGAATCTTGTAATTGACTGTTGAACTACAAACATCAGTGCTCCCAGTGACATTCACCGTAAAAACACACTTCATAAATAATTCAAAGACTGATTTTTTTAAAAAAACTTTTATCATTTTAGACTCATATCTTATTACTAGCCTGCGTGCATGTGTTATGTTACTATTTTTCCTTGCATGCCCAAAGATGGAGCTTCCTAAAAGGAGGAGGAAAGATGAAGAGAGGATATTTCAGTGTCTTGGTTTAGGCAATCAAAGCTACAACTACCCATAGTGGACCGAGTAAAATTGGAGTTGTTCAAGAGGCCCAAATTACAGAACTGCAAAATATGTGCGGATTGCAGAGTTGGAGTTGAATGGGATTACAGAGATGCAGAGAGTGAGGGTATTGATGGATTTGAAAACAAGGCATTACTTGATCAATGTTCATAAAATTTCAGTACTCAGGTCCTTTACTTAGTTCACTGTTGGACATGATTGGTAAGATTACTTCATGTGAGTGAGTTCTTTATAATGGTTTGCAGTTACAGGGAAGTTACACAGAGAAGCTCAAAATGTGTGTGCTATTCATGTTTTTTGTCGGTTTGAGGAAGAAGTGGAGAATGAGGATAATTAGCAAATATGTCACTCACCTCCAGCGTTGAAACATTATTCTTCCCAACTTCAAATGGTATGTTCCGTTACACATCAAATTGAATCTTTATAACATCCTGGGAAGCCGTATCATACCCTCTCATGGGCACTGATGAAAGGAAACTGGGAAATTTAGAAATAAAATTCTAATTATTAGACATTCATGTTGAAATTGGCTTCTCTTACACATCACACAGTGTTCCAAGCTCTTGTCTGCTGCAGATTTCCAAAATCATGTTGACACAACCTGATGGCAATTTGTTTTCTGTGGAAATCCAGATTCACAAGCTACTGGCAGGGGTGTAATCATGATTGAAAAGGTAATTTTCAGGTCTCAATCTGATAAATAACAATTTGACAAATGTCTTCTCATCATAGCTGCAAATTCATAATTCTGTCAACAACTTACAAGATCAACTTTGGCATATCAACCATTATATATAATTAAATTTTCAATCAACATTTGACAGAAATTTAAACAGTAATAGTTTCCTCTCTACTGTCACATTACATTTTTGGGAGGGCCCATCTTGCCATGAGCACTCAGAATTACAGGCTCATGGTTTATTGAGCTACAATCAGTGAGCAAGTACATTGTCTGTGCTTGGAAAATGGAACATCTACTCTCAAGACTAAAACTAATTAATTTTCAGAAGACTTAGCGTCTGTGCTACAACCACAGAAATGGGGATGCCCTAACTGAGTCAGGGTGAAATCTGCCCTGAATTAGCATCAACCAGCATCTCCAGGAAACAAACTCAGGCAACAACCAGGATACAACCTAGCACTTCTAGTCAAAGAGAGTGGGTTCACAATCAGAGGACCAGTGACATAAGAGCTTAAGAAAGTGTGCATGCAGCCAAGCCTGAAATATGCACTATTCAATACGATATCTTCTAGGACCCAATCATTTTCAATCCATGATCAAAAACATTTCATGCTGCACCTTTGTGAACCTGACAACTTTCAACAAACTTCTTCAAGCCCTGCAAATTCATTTTTGAAAACTGCAATCCTGACTTGCCCAGCCCATTAGTGATGTCCATGCATTTAATGTACACCATTCCTCCTCCTCCTCTATTCCACACTCTCACTCTCCATCTCATACTGACTCTAATACTTGCAAGAATCACACAAATTGATACAAATTTAAATTGCAAGGTATGGCAATGTGATTGTGTAAAATTAATCATTGCATATAGTTGACAACCCTGAACATAAAAAAAAAGAACAGAAAGGTAATTGAATCCAATTCATAGCACACCCACTTTTTGCCTACCAATTTCCTTGTTCTGCCTTGGCGCCAAAATCATATCATTTTCTTGTCTCATGAAACGGAAATCTGTCATCTATTTTCCTAACATTTCAATCAACCACGCAGTAGCTGCCTTAATGTGTTGGCTTTAGTTCCACTTCACTCACACATGTAAAACTGATAAAAAAAAGTTCCTATTTCAGTCAGTCAGTGACTTCAACACAAATTGTGCCTACTTTTTTCGCCCTGAGTTTCTATTTCACAGAGTGTCAAATGTAAAATTTGGTGTGAACCAGTGCAATTGGCCACGCTTTAAAACATAATTCTTTAAAAAAAATTGCCTTCAAATATTTTTGAATTAAAAAGGGTAATTTGGTAAAATTCAATTCATACAGATGAAAAAGATGAACAAAAGAATCAGCATCTTAAGTCACTTTTAAATTTAAATCATTTTAAATCAATTGTGAAGAAACATAACTATAAATAACTGAAAATGAATTTTTTAAATATGTAAAACTACTGTCTAGTTATATTGGAATAAGATAGTCAGTTCTATTTTAAAACAAAGTATTTAAATAATCCCACAATTTACCTATTCATGTTCCTGTGCCCAAATGATTCAGCCTAATTTTCAGTGCCCTTTGCAAATGAACATAATTAGCAGAAGCTTACTTTGTGGATGTATTCATCATGGGAGTGTAGCCACTTACAGTATTTTTTTTCAAACTAGCACAAAAGATGACAGAAATTTGAGTTGTACTGAATTCATTTTTTTCTTAAAATTCAGCAATGGTAAGCTATGTTTACAATAGTTTCAGAACAACTACCAGTGCAATCAAGTAGGCGTCCTGCATTACCAGCAATGGCCGTCACATTTCATGGTACTGCTGCTACTGAGGAGTCCAGCGTCTGATTGGACAGCAGGTCTCAGAGGCAGGATATCCACCATAAGAACATTGCCTGTCATGATACCAACCCTGTGACTGCCTGATTGATAATAACTTGGGATAGGAAACACAGAATGTCTGCTGTAGCATTGCCACCATTTGAAGATATGGTGGACCAACCTATTACTTTCAGCCTTATATTCTGTACCATGTTTTAAAAATCTTGAGAAAGTTGTAGGCATGAAGCCTTAAGCCTATGGTGTCATTGCATTTGGAATTTTCCTGCTTGTTGGTATTTTAATAATCAAGGAGAATTATTGATTTTCAAGCTCTGTCCCATGATCTATACACTCATCTGAATTGGCAAATGTCTCCTTTACCATTTTATTCAAAAGTCTGGGTTGCGATGAAAGATTTCTGATATATATAAAATTATTATTTTAAGAGCCTGGAGTTACAACTGGAATGTTACTTTTCTACAACGTTTTTAAAAATAACTATGTCAGACAGTCCTTTCAAAACAGTGGCATAATCCTATCACAGAGCAGGTACTTCCTGAAGTGTTAATGGAAAGCTAGTTGTACTGTGGTGGTTTATAACAGGTGGAATAAGAATCAAAGGCTATTAGCTGGTTTATGGTTCAGGATAATTAAGGATTGATCTTAGTTTAGGTAAGCCAAAGATTAAAATTTTTAGGGTATTTCAGAAGCAAATATAGTTTCACCCCTGGAAACGAGTATAGAACAGATCTGGGAAAGTATGGTATCCTCAGTAGAAGGGTTTAGTTTATGTAAATTCCAAACCAGGGAAGTTTTCACAGATATCTGCAGGTTATTAGAAGATGAGAAAGTGTAAGTTTTCAGTTTTGTCAGTATTCATGAAAGAAGGCTTCATAGATCATAAGAAAGAACTGGGGAGAATTAGTTAAGTCAATCTCAATTATCCAATAAAGAGGGATGATTTCTCAGGATTTGATTGTCTATCACAGATAATGTCAGAAAATGGGATGACATTGTTTCGCTGTGTAATTTAAGATATTTAATCAACCAACCGATGAAAAGTGTCATCAACAGTGTTATCAAGCAGCACCAGCTCAGCAATAACTTGTTCAATGCACACAGGAATACCAGGCTTATAGCAGAAATTCTACAGTGGCAGTGATCAGTATTTTTGAAGGTAGTTAACCTTAAGATTCTGTCTCAGCATCTAATTGTTCAGAACCATTAAATCCGATATTGCAGTGCAGCAAGTTGTAGACTTCTATATTTCACCTACGTGATCTTATTGCAGCCATGTTGTTTTGTGAGGATCAGCGATTGTCCCTGGCTCTCTGAAATAAGTGCATGAATTTGAGTTTCTTTGGCCAGCCAGTTGGTGTACAGTTTCTCCACTGCCCCCCTTTTTGTGGGAGGTGAGAGCTGGGAACCTGTAACTGCCATGATGCCTTGTTCTGGGATCCCCTCATCATCTGACTTGTAGTGTGAAAGTGTCTGATGGTTTTTGTCTGTCAGCAGATGCACAGCATTAAGAATCTCTCCTTGAATTCTTTGTAACTTAAATATCATTTTTAATAATCATATTTTTCCTAGTATAGTCAGAGTGACATCACAATGTACTATTTAACAGAATTCTCTAACATTGTCACAGGTTATATATAATTTTATTTTCTTATCATTTTTCCATACAGTTTCAGTGTAGAACTTTTTAAAATAGAATCATACAATCTGACTTTTATATATTAAGAATTTGGATTAAAAGTATGGTAATAATGAATTCTATTCAATGCATTCTATTCTGGAATTAGTGACTCCAGCTGATTAGAGTGTAAGGTACTTAATCTACTGAAGTTTTCCTATTCCAACATAAAATGTTCCAGAGCATTCATGATAATCATCAAGAGCTCTAATCAGTTCAAAATTGCTGCCATATTATTAAGTCATTCAGCAATTTCCTTTCTCATCTCATTACAAATTCACCAGTTAAACAAATAAGTTTCCTTGGTGACCCAGCAATCGCTACTTGGACTTGGATGGTAACCTGGCCCCAGATGTTTGTGATATACAAACAGTGGAAAATACAGACTTGTTTTGTAAAAGTTACAATTGCAGAAAATAGTTCATAATCTCCAATGTGTATTGCCAGTAAAGTATAATTGCAACTGACCCAAACATTTTTAAATATAATTTTCCATTTGAAGCCAATGAATAAATGAATGATTAATTAATTTTATCTTACAGATCAATTTGGACCTTGCAATGCAGTGCTCTGGGCATTTGACTGACAAGTTTGTCTGTGATTCAAGATTTGCAGTTGAATTTCACTTGCTTGAAATGCAAAGCCAGAGTTGCCGAAATACAGTTTGTCAATAGTTGTGATCTGAAAGGCTTGATATCAGTATGATATTCAAATTTTCGTGGCACTATTGTGTGTTCATAATTCAGGTAGGCTCAGTGCAATTATAGAAAGAGACAAGGCTATAACAGAAGTAAATGTTCTCACAGGGGAAAGGTCAATTTTGCTAAACTGAAATGTGATTTAACAAAAGTAGACCGGAGATAGATACTTTAAGATAAGTCAATGTCAGGGTAGTGCAAGTTGTTCAAGTTAACTAAATTCTCACAAAAAAAAGCAGAGGGCACATAAATCTAGAACCATTTGCGTTACAGGGATTATATAGGATAGGGAGTACCAAGGGACTTGGGAGTCCTCATGTATAAATTATAAAAAGCTAGCATATTAGCTCTATAGTTCAAACAGAAGGCCTTTGTTTGAAAGGGAATGGAATATAAAAATAGGAAAGGCCTAATAAAACTATACAGGGCACTAGTTAGACCACACATAGAATGCTGGGAACAGTTTTGGTCCACTTATCTAAAGAAAGATATGTTGACATTGGAGGCAGTCCAGATGATATTCATTAGTTTGATCCCAGTTGAAGGAACTGTTTTATGAGGATAAGTTGAATAGTTTGGGCCTGCAATTATTGGCATTTGAAGAAAAAGAGGCAACCTTACTGAAACACGCAAGGATCTTTGGAAAGTTGACAGAGTAGATACTGAGAGATTGTTTCCCCTTGTGGGAAAGTCTAGGACCAGAGGCATACCTCAGTGAACACACTTAAGACAGAGATGAGGAGGAATTTCTTCTCTCAGGAGGTAGTGAATCTGTAGAATCATTTACTCCAGAGGTCCAGAGAGGGTGGGTCATTAAGTATATCCAAGGCTGAGGTAGACTGTTCTTAACCAATAAGTGAATCAAGGGTTATGGGGAAATGGCAGGAAGGTGGAGTTGAGGATTATCAGATTAGCTATGATCTCATTGAAATATGGGCCAAATGGCCTGCTTCTGCTCCGATGCCTCAGTTTTATAAAGCAAAATGCTCTGCAGGAGTTCCTCAAGTTAGTGCCCTGGGCCTAGGACTTTAGATCCTTAAAGCACTAGGATCAACTGTGGGGAAGATGGGAATTGTGCAAGCTGGACGGGTTGAACCCAGAAGGATGGGGACCAATAGCCTCAGGTATTTGCTAGTACCATGGGGGAAGGTTTAAATCAGAATGGCAGGGGGACAGAAATCAGTTCAGAGAGATGAGAGTGAGGGAAACAAAGATCAAAATGAAAGATAGGAAAGAAGATAGCAAATTTGGAAGGCAGAGGAAATGAGGGCTAGCATCAAGTAGTGATGAAGTATTAAAAGAGGTGTGTGAAAATAACAAAAGGTTTGTAAAGAGCATTCAAAATGAGATAAACACATTAACAACACTATTAGTTACAAATGGGTAAAATATAATTGTGCTTACTGAATTAAACTTGGCTGCAGGATGACAAATGCAGGAAACTGAACATACAAGAATATTCAACTTTCAGGAAAGACAGACAAAACACAGAAGGAAGTGGAGTAGCGTCACTCTGAAGCATAAAATTGGTACAATAGTGAGGCAAAATATTGATGCAGGAAACTTAGATGTGGAATTAGTCTGGGTGGAGCTAAACAACAACAAAGGGAGGAAAACATGAATGGGAATTGTCAATACACTTCTCAACAGTAGTAGAGAGGTATAGGGATAGCATTAAGTAGGTAATTAGAGATTCAGGCATCAAGGGTACGCAGATAATAGAGGTGATTTTAATCTACATATACACTGAATAAACCATATTAGCAATAATATCGTGGCAGATGAATTTCTCAAGTGTATACAAGATAGTATATTGCAGGAACAATTCAGGAACAGGCTATCCTCAAATTAGTTTTGTACAATGAGAAGGAGTTAATCTTATTATGAATGGAAAAAGTGACCATAAGATTATAGAATTTTTCATTGGGATAGAAAGTGTAGTAACCCAATCCAAAACTAGAGTCCTAAATTTAAACAAAGGAAACTATTGAGGTATAAGGGGTGAGTTGGCTCTGATACAATGGATAACTTAACTAAAAAGCATTACAGTGGACATGTTGATATACATGGAGCCAATACATGCATTTCAGCAGCTATATATTCCTTTCAGTAAAATAACACAACAGGAATAGTGGTCCAAGCATGTCAACAGAAGAAATTAAGGATAGTATTAGATCCAAAGATGTGTCATATAAAGTTGCAAGAAAAAGTAGCAAACCTGCGAACTGGGAGCAGTTTAGAAGTCAAAATGGACGAAGAGGTTGACTAAGTGTGGAAAAATAGAGTATTAGGGTAAACTTGCAAGGAACATAAAAGAAAATTGTAAGGGTTTTTAATAAGTATGTGAGAAGAAATAAATTACTGAAGTCAAATGTAGGCCTTTTACAGTCTAAAATTAGTGAATTGATAATCGAGAACAAGGCAGTGTCAGAGCATTTAAGCAACTACTTTTGTCTGTCTTTACTAAGAAGATGCAGATAAGTTATCAGAAATGTTGGTAATAATGGTGTCAATTAAATAACCAGTAACTGACAATCTAAATGTCAGGGTATTAAAGGAGTTGGCCGTGGAAATAGTGGATGCATTGGTTATTATCTTCCAGAGTCTATAATCCTGAAAGCCTGAAGTGTGTTATTTGTAATTGCACTGTTTACAAAAGGAGGGCAGGAGAAATGGAATTATAGACTGATCAGCCTGGAATGAGTAGTACGGAAAATGATGGAGTATATTAAAAAAGATTTGATAACAATACAATTAAAAATGCCAGTGGGATTACACAAAGTAAACATGGATTTATGAAAGAATAGATCAAGGAGAACCAGAGGATACAATGTATTTGAATTTTCAGAAATCTTTCATAAAGTCGCATGGTAAGGTCATTATGAGAAATTGAAGTTCATGGGATTGGTGGAAAGATATTGGCATGGATTGAAAATTCATTGGCAGTCAGAAAACAGAAAAAAGAATAAATTGATCCTTTTTGGAAAGTAATGACAAGTGTGTTATCACAGGGATCAGTTCTTGGGTCACAGCTACTCATAACATATAGGAAGAATTTGGATGAGGGAATCAAGAGTAATATTTTCAACACAAGAACAGAAATTCCTGGAGAAACTCAATAGGTCTGGCAGCATCCGTGAAGAGAAAGCAGAAACAATGTTTATGATCCAGTGGCCCATCTTCAGATTTCCAGCATTCTGCAGTTCTTTGTCTGATTTTAGTGTAAAATTTTCAATTATGCTGATGACACAACCATGTGGAAGTAGGAGTGGTGAAAAGGATGTAAAGAGGTTTCAGGAGTGAGTGAGTGTACAAATGCATAGCAGATGCAGTATAATGTAATAGATATGATGTTGCCCACTTCAGTGGAGAAACAAAATGACAGATTATTACCTGAATTGTTATAGATTGTGAAACATGTGCAAAGTTCTCTATGTCTTTGTACACAGTTCATTGAAGTCAAGCATGCAGGTGCAGCAAGCAGTTAGGAGGGACAATAGGATGTTGGTTTTCATTACAGAATAGTTTGAGTACAGGAGCTGTATACGTCTTTGGTGACCCCAGACCTGGAATTTTGTGTGGAGTTTTGATCTCCTTACCTAAGAAAACATTCTTATTATAGAAAAGATCAGCAAACTCTACAGGCTTATTTGATGAAATGCATGTTTTTTCCCGTGAGGAGAGATTGGGTTGACTGGACCTGTATTCACTGGACTTCAGAAGAATAAGAGGGATTCAGATGGAAATATATAAATTTCTGATAAGGTTGGACAAACTGGGTGTAGGGAAGATGTTTCCCCTGGCCAGGGAGCCCATAGCTAGGTGGGTGGTTGGGCCAGGGGGTTGGGGGCTGGATATAAAAGCCTCAGAATTTGGTGTAGATCATTTCAAACTGAGATTAGGGGAATTTTTACTTTCAGTGGGTGGTGAACCTGTGGAGACAAAGTAACTGAAGGGGTAGGTACAGAACGTGGGATATGGTATTGAGATGAAGGATCAGGCGTGATGACCTTAAATGGTGTAGCTATCTCAGTAGGACAAATGGTCTGCTCCTGCTCCAAATTTTATGTAACTTTTTGTGACTGCTGCCTTAATAAATCTTCTTACTAAAATTGCAGTCAAAATGATCTTTATCCCAATATTAGCAAAACCTTTTTATTTTCTATTTTCATTCATTGGACACCATTTCAATATCACTTAATTTTCCCTTTAGTCACTTTAAATACATTCTGCAGCTTTTCTAATATTATGGCCATGGCAGAAATGAATGTCTGGCCCTCATTCTGTCTGCTTTAACCATACCTCACAGATGGCAGCCACACTCATTCAAAGGGTAAGTGCTCTTTTTCACTTCAATCCCTTCCAGCTTGGTCTTTCTTGCTGTTATTTTAAAGTTTCTCCCCCTTGCCCATAGGGGTTTCTAACTTTACTCATGCAGCTCCAAGTTACTTCCAGTGGTCCTTCTCAATCTAAGTCTCTGTAGTTTCCCAGTGTGACAAGTTTTTATTCATTTACCAGCCCACACTGTTTTTCCTGTTATGAGTTCTGAGCTTAAGGTTTTCTTCTAGAACTTTGCTTTTTCTCTGCTGCTGCTTCATGAGTCCTGCTGACAGTTACTTTCTTCTTAAAGTTGAAAACTCACTTTTCTTCTTAAATTGCATTCTCTGGGATTGCTTTTATTCACTGTTCTGACTTCTATGTATTCATGAAATGATCTCTATTGCTGACCACTATATCATGGGTTGGTCAGTTCAGTTATCTGGATGACTAGCCTCTGATACAGAGTGATTAAACAGTACAGCTTCCATTCTTGTACCAACTGCAATGGTCCCATGTTCCTAACCTTGCCCCTCACCTGAGGTTTGCTAACCCTCAGATTAAGCCATGATCATAAGGGCTCTTGTAGTTTAGTGGTACAGTCACTACCTCTGAACCATGAGGTCTGGGTTCATGTCTTACCTGCTCCAAACTCTGAGGGGTTTCATTGAAAGAATCTTAACTACCACCAGTCATCTGCTTCTAATGAGTGGGACTACAGTGACTTTACTTTTATGTTACTGTGTAACCACTAACACCTTGTATGAGAGAGGGGACAATCACGAATCCTTCTTTCTAAAAATAGCTTTAATTAAGCTGTTCAGCTACATCATGCCACAATTCCAGGGCAAATGGGATGGGACTTCAGACCTTCTAGCCCAAAGATAGAAATACTACCACAGCATCACAAAAGCTGGATCATCCTATTTATTCTTTTAAACTAAATATGAAACAGGTTATTCAGCCTCTGGTGGGGCATTCTAATAAAATTTGAAAAGGTTATGGAAACCTCAAATTAAAATATCATTCCCGGGAGTGATGATACACACCATTTGGCAAATTTGAAGTAAAACTACATTGATAATCAATTCCACATGATGAAGAACTTTCCATGGTGATCAGATTCTGTGGTGAGACTTAAACCCAGAGCTCTGGTCCAGGGAAAAAGATGTTACCTACTACATCATAGGACTTCTCAATCCTTTATTCTAGATATTTTCCTAACCAACCTGCTCAGAGATGGTAATGGCACACTTCTGGAGAAAGCGGGACTTGAACCTTGGTCTCCAGGTAGGGACAGTTCACTGCACCACTGGAGCACCTAAATATAAGTAACACTACACAAAGTTGCGTGGGATCATGCTAACCTTCTCTGTACTGCTCCAAAATTAGTAGTGGTGGAGGATTAAATATAATTATGTCTTAATGAGAAAAGTCACTTGTTTTCCACAATCCTGATGTATTTTGTTGCATAATAGCATAATAGTTAAGCAGAACTACAAACTACCAGAAGCCAGAAGAGACATGTCTGTCACCATCAAGACCTTGGGCTGGACTCACCAGTTTGCCAGCCAGAACACACAGTGACATCTTCAAATTGGGAGAACTCTAAGATAATCCACAATGTTAACCCTTTCAGATCCATTACCATATATAATAACACATGTGTAGCTGAACATTACTGAATTAGAGGCAGGAGTCAGAACATCAGAGCTAACTTCCAGAGGGAAGTTTTGCCAAATTTAAAGCCTATGTCCAGTTGACCCCAGGTGCTAGTGAATGTTAAGCGCTCGTGTTCTGCATGAAAGAGCATGGCAGGAGAAGGTAGACATTACAAATACCGGCAGCACAGTTAAGCGAGCTGTACCTGATATCACCATGCCTCAGGTCAGCAAGCTGCATTGAAGCATTCGATGCAAATGTTGGTCCGACTTCAAAACCTCTTCATCCTTTTGCCAGAGTTGCAGACGATTGACTGGTGATTGGATTGAAACAAAATCAAAATGACTTTCCTCTGTCTCTAGGGGTTCACCATTTTCTGAAATAATATCAGTGTAAATTTCACTGACTTTTCAAAATTGGTATTTTCTTGCTGATATAACATCTACATTGACACTAATGATATTGCTGTCCACATTTGAAATTTGAATTAATTTAACAAAAGCAGCTTTCTACAATTTAGCAATTAAATACAGATGGTTTCACATAAATTAACTGAACTAATAAAGACATCTTCTCAAGAGAGAGGGAGTTGACCTGCGACAAATTAATGAATTAAATGAAGGAGGGATGAAAAGAAGGCAATAAAAATGTTGGAGGAAATTAAATGTTGCAATTTTTCAAAAGAAAAGGTCATAATGACATCATATCCAGAGGCTTGTAACAGACTAATTAAGTTGAATTGGTCTACTCAAGATCAGGAGCAGTTTGCTGCAAATTACGTATTCTGTAAAAGCTGTCATAACAGAAGGAAATTAAAAGCTAGAGAATAATTCAAAATCATTTTAAAAAAAAGCTATATCTCAGCACAAAATTGGTGCTGTCACTGAGTAGGCAAGTTTGGTCATTACTGAGTTGAGTGATAAGGTTAGGATAACCGAGGACGAGAAATGGATGAAGAGTGATAACTAAAAAAGAAGTAACAAATAAGAATCAAAGACAAAAAAAAAATCAGGGATGACAAATGATTCGGGTAGCTGTAGCAATGGGGAATATTTACTCTAATGCAAAAAAAAAATGAGAAATGGCTCATATGCATTATAAGCAAATTTTTAACATATTTTAATATATTACAGGTAAAATGTTGACACAGATCTTCTATTCTGGATTAGATTACCAACCTGATCAAACAACAAATACAAACTGACCTTTCTTATATTTCTAAGCGATCGTCCAAGGAAAAATCGTTTACAGTAAATATCGTGCCAGAATTCTCGGACAGAGAGAAGTGGACAATCCTTGCAGAAGCCTTGAACCTTTCGATGGTCAGCTGCTGTATTCCAAGTAGCAAAGAATTCAATTGCTCCAAAGCTTCTTTGAAAAGCCCTGGTGTAAGGGGTATGGATGAGTAAAGAGGTAGGGAGGATGAGATAAGTAGGTCAGGTGGTAGGGTTGTATATGGGTGAAGTGGGCAGGCTCACAGCTCAGTGGGGTTAGTTGGAGGTAACTAGATTAGGAGTGATTAGTCAGGTTGGGTTGGGGTAAATTTGAGTTGGATTGGGGTTAGTCAGGTTATGTCAGAAAGGGACTCAGGTGGTGGAGTCAGGTCAGGTTTGGGGATGTTGAGTTAGGTCGGGAGCTAATCAAGTTGGATCGGGGGTGCCAGGAAGTGGTCAGGTATTTGATGGATGGGTCTGTGCTCAGTGTGAATGATTTGGGTGTGGGATATGCTGTATAGTTATCCAGGAATTGCATTACGTTCCTCCCTGCCTAACATTTCCTGGTTAATATCCAGGTAAATTCATTTGCACAATTCAAAATTTCCAATGCTTTTCCAGAGTTGGAGGTTTTCTTGGAGTCTCCTGTACAGAAGGAAAATTGCCTATTGGAAGTTTAAACTGCCCAAGTAATTCAAAAGGAGCAAAAACGGAAACTACTGGAAAAACTCAGTAGGTCTGGCAGCATCTGTGGAGAGAAAGTAGAGTTAATATTTGAGGTTTAGTGACCCTTTTCCAGAGTTCTGAAGAAGAGTCACTGGACCCAAAAGAATAACTCTGCTTTCTCTTCATAGATGCTGCCGGACCTGTTGTATTTTTCCAGCTGTTTCTATTTTTGTTTGTGTTTTCCAGCTCCCACACTTCTTTCACTTTTTTAATTCAAAAGGAGTCCTTGAGTTGGAATGTCTGAGAGAACTTGCAGCACGAACTCTGGAGTATGTAAATCCATAACCATCCAGAGATCAGGGCATCTGGACATGTGAGATAATAAGGTGTAGAGCTGGATGACACAGCAGGCCAAGCAGCATCAGAGGAGCAGAAAAGCTGACGTTTCAGTTCTAGACCAGACTGGTCTAGGCCCGAAACGTCTTTTTTTTTTTTTTTTTTAGTAGAGTTACTATTTGAGGTTTAGTGACCCTTTTTCAGAGTTCTGGAAAAGGGTCACTAAACCTCAAATATTAACTCTACTTTCTCTC
>JAHRHZ010000013.1:6785003-6804266 GCA_024137785.1 Ginglymostoma cirratum
TCATCCAGCTCTACACCTTGTTATCTCAGATTCTCCAGCATCTGCAGTTCCTACTACATCTGGACATGTATTGGATTTCAGCGTAATTTTTGGGGATTTACCTGACAGTGATCTCCAACCAAATTTGTGGCTTCAGAGAAGGCAGCTTGCCAAGTGCTCGCCACAATGAGTAACTGCAACATCTAACTGTGGAGAAGTGGGAGGGGTGTGGTAGCAACTGTCAAGTGGCTCAGTGGAAACCCATGTCAGTGTTTACAGCCTTGTTTTGGGAGAAGGCTAAGGAACTGTTTACATCTACAAGACCTTTAGGTCATCCAAGGATACATCCCAGTCCCAGAAATTTCTGAGGCTGGTAAGGAAACCTATTCTCCATTACAGCTCTACTAATTTCCACTTCCAAACTTTTTTCTCAATCCACTGCTTATCTCATGTTGGAGTTACAATGAAGGTGCAAGATGAGCTCACTAGGTATTTCTGGATTAGGTGACGTGCAATGTGGCAGACTTGATTAGGGAACTTAAGTTGAAGGAACCCCTAGAGAACAGTGATTATAATATGATAGAATTCACCTTCCAGTTTGAGAGGGAGAGACTGGAATCAGATGTAAGATATTACAATTGACTGAAGGTAACCATAAAGACATTATGGAGGAGCCGGCCAGAGTTGATTGGAAAGGAACATAGTGGAGCAGTAATTGCAGGAGTTTCTGGGAGCAATTTGAGAGGCACAGCAGAAATTCATCCCAAGGAAAAAGAAACATACTAAGGGCAGGAAGAGGCAACCATGGCTGACAAGGGAAGTCAGGGACAGTATAAAAGCAAAAGAAAAAACGTAAAATGTGGTAAAGTTTAGTGGAAAGCCTTTAAAAACTAGCTGAGGATAAATAAAAAAGAATAAGGGTACAGGAGTTGAAATAGGAGAGTAAGTTAGCCAGTCACATAAAATAAGACTGAAAAGGTTTTTTTTGATATACGAAAGGTAAGAGAGAGGCAAGGGTTGACATTGGACTGCTGGAAAATGAGGCTGGAGGAATAGCAATGGGGAAGAAATAAATGACAGAGGAACTGGATGTGTACTTTGTATCAGTTTTCATAGTGGAAGACACCAGCAGCATACCAGAACTTCAAGAGGGTCAGCGGCCTGAGGTGAGTATAGTGGTCATCAATAAGAAGAAGGTGCTGGGGAAGCTGAAAGGTCTGAATGTGGATAAACCAACAGGAGCAAGTGGACTACACCCCAGAGTTCTGAAAGAGATAGCTGAGGAGATCCCAGAGGCATTGATGGTGGTCTTTTAGAAATCACTGGAGTCAGGGACAGTCACAATAGGACGGCACGGCTTCGTCAAGGGTAGGTTGCACCTGACAAATCTGTTAGATTTTTTTGATGTCTTTGAGGAGGTAATGAGTAAGTTTAATAAAGAAGAGCCAGTGGACATGATCCAGTTGGAATTCTAGAAGGCCTTTGACAAGGTGCCACACAGGAGGCTGCTGAATAAGATAAGAGCTCGTGGTGTTATGAGGAAGGTATGGATAAAGGATTGGCTGAGTGGCAGAAGGCAGAGAGTGGAGATAAAGAGGTCTTTTTCAGGATGGCTGCGACTGACTAATGGAGTTCCACAGGTGTCAGTGTTTGGGCCAGAAATATTCACATCATACATTAATGATCTGGACAAAAAAAGCAATCTAAGGGTATTGTTGCTAAGTTTTCAGATGACATAAAAATAGTTGGAGGAATATGTACTGTTGAGGAAGCAGGAAGGCTGCAGAAGGACTTGAACAGACTAGGAGAGTGGGCAAAGAAGCGGCAGATGTAATACAATGTGGGAGAGTGCGAGGTTATACAATTTGATCAGTAGAATATTTTCTAAACCAGGAAAGGCTTCAGAAATCTGAAGCATGACGGGACTTGAGAGTGCTAGTTCAGGATTCTCTTAAGGTTAATATGCAGGTTCAGCTGGCAGTTAGGAAGGCAAATGCAATAATAGCATTCATTTCAAGACAGTTAGAATACAAGAGCAGAGATGTACTGCATAGGATGCATAACGCTCCAGTCAGACCGCATTTGGAACATTGTATGTGGTTTTGGGATCCATATGTAAGGAAGGATTGTTGGCTTTGGAGGAGGATTGAAGGAGGTTTATAAGAATGATCCCGGGGATGAAGAGCTTATCAAATGAGTAGCGGTTGAGGCCTCCAGGTCTTTAGTCAATGGAGTTTAGAAAGATAAGAGGGTGATCTCACTGAAACTTACAGAATACTGAGAGACTTGGATAGAGTAAATGTGGAGAAGATGCTCCCAATAGTAGGAGAGACCAGACACAAGGGCATAACTTCAGAATGAGGGACGACTCTTTAGAACTGAGATAAAGAGGACTTTCTTCAGCCGGAGGGTGGTGAATCATGGAATTTAGTGCTACAGAAGGCTGTGGAAGCCAAGTCATTGCATATATTTAAGACAGAGATACATAGGTTCTTGAATCATAGGGAGATCAAGGGTTACAGGGAGAAGGTAGGCAAATGGGGGTTGAGAAACATATCAACAATGATCGAATGGTTGAGCAGACTCAATGAGCCTAATTTTACTCCTACTTCTCATGGGCTTATGGGCTAATGATTAAACATAAATTGTTTGCATAGGAAAACAAAGCAAGCATCCCTTTACTTGTTAATCTTTAAAGATCAGTAATATAGTAAGCACTAAATTCATAGAATCCCTACAATGCAGAAACAGCCATCTGGCCCAACAAGTTCACACCATCCCTCCAAACAGCATCCCACCCAAACCCATTCCCTTACATTTCCCATGTCTAACGCACCTAACCTAAACATCCCTGGGCACTATGGGCAATTTAGCATGGCCATTCCACCTAGCCTGCACATCTTTGGACCGTGGGAGGGAAACTGGAGCATCCAGAGGAAACTCACACAGACATGGGGAGAACATGCAAACTCCGCACAGACAGTCACCTGAGGCTGGAATCAAACCTGAGTCCCTGGTGCTGTAAGGCAGCATTGCTAACCACTGAGCCACCGTGCCACCCTGTTAAAGCTTACAAAACACAAAAATCCATTGTGTATGAACGTCGAGTCATTATAGCTAACAATATATGTTAAATCTATAGCATTGACTAGCTGTTTAATTTTTTTTCCCCACCTTCCAAAACCAGTCAGTTTATGATTGTTTCCTGGCAGCCTTCTGGAACCTCAGCCAATTGAACTTATTTTATGTGGCAATCCAGAAAGAGTCAGCAGGTTACTTTACTGCCAAAAACAGCAAAAATGTACTTGATCCTGTTCTCACCTGACACCTAACCCTGCTGATATTCCAGCAGATGTCATTGGGTAGCAGGATTTTTCTAGTTTGGCTGACAGGATTCTTGTTGCCAATTTTATACCAACTGACACCACAATTAGGATCCAATTACTTACTGCAGATAAGTAACATCTGGAAAATTTTGGTCAATATCATGCAATTCTAAAAAGGGAAATACATTACCTGTTAGATATTACCGAACTAACATGATGATTTCAGAAGTGTATCCATTGGCCTGAGTCAATTTTGCATTCTATTCAACAAGAAAGTTATACAAAGAAAGATTTGGGCACACGTGTGAACAATGCATCCACCGGAAACTATATGTGTTATTGATACATTGGGCCTTATTCATTGCCAACAAAAATAATATGTACACTCACTGTATCTGTTTCAATTCAACAAAATAGGTGACAGACATTTTCTGGCTCATTACTCAGGGCAATATCTCGACAAATCAGTTACAACCTGGCTGGTTTAATATCTAAACAAAACTTGCCAGTCAACTATCAACCATCCTTAACTAATACACTGTCAATGGTAATGGCTCTATCAATCAAAGTTCACTTGCTAACCAACCTGCACTACATACTCATACAGTATAAGTGTGGTTTTCCTTTTAGATTTATATTTCTTGTGAATTTTCCTGATGAGTGCAAGATGAAAAACTTTGAAAACATGTCTTTTTTTCTGAAATAACAAATTCAGAATCATCATGATTCAGCAGGCTCAAGGGTTGAATTGCCCACTTCTGCTCCTATTTCTTATGTTCTTGTTCTTATGCCAGTCAATAGGCAGAGCATTATGAGGTAAACTTTAAGTCTGTGCAACTAAAGAATGGGTTATAGCAAATCAGCAATTGATTTTCACATGTCTATCAATTTTTATTTCCACCAAAGTCAAATTGAGAATGACATAAAACAAGCTGCCCTTTGGAATTAAGCATGGTAGAATGTCAAAATCTATAACAGTTTTAGGCTTTGAGCTTTAGGGCCCGTATGAAGATGTGAGATAGCCAGTGTATTCTAAAATTTCAATTCTTCTCTCACAATGGTATTTAGATGAGCACTTTCAGTAACTCTGTATTTCTACTGTAATCTTGTCCCATCCTTATTAATTACTCACAAACTCCCTGCGTCCATAGCTCATTGCCTAGTTAGACTCACATTAGGAGTGTGCGACAGCATATTTTCGTATAGAGTTATGTCAGTTAATTTGCACAGAATTCACATCTATCACATCAGCAAACTGCACCAACAATGTCCACAAATAGTGCAGCAATTGGGGTGCAACACAAAAAAAAGACATTTCTGGTATAACCTTTAAATATTTCTTATAGATCGCACATAGTACCACTGTTATATTTTATGAAATGAAATGATAGATAGCTTCAAAATTGTTAACAATATCAGCATATGATTGTCAAATGTTTTCAAATTACATTTTCTGCTACTTTAATACAGGTATTGCCTTATTTATTTTAAAGAGCTCAACAAACTTGTTAAATAGGCAAACAAAAGAATGTCTTATATGTATGTTAAACATTTGTGCGCTGAAGTAATTAACAGTAATATTAGACTGTTATGCTAAGCACTGCCACAGAGTATAACTCCAGAACTACTTCAAATCATTATTTTAGGCTCCATTAAAATTAAGGGATGAATTTCAAATGTTGTAAAGGCCTTGTGCATTGTGCAAAGCTAATCTTTATAAGTATAAGGCAATGCCAGTTACCCAATGACAGACAGGAGTACGAAGGCCAAGAACTGCAATTGAAATATATGTTCCAGATGACCTGTTGGAATTATAACATTCAATGTTCTATCATAACCAACAGGACAATGCTGTCAATGTAGATGTTGGAAATTTATGAAAAATTCATGAAAGGTCAATCGGTGATCTATTTTGCAGGGAGAATTCAATTGTTTATCTAAACGTATTGCAGTGTTGAAGAAAGTTTTACTGCAGCCAATGTGTGCCACAAATTTAATAATAATTGTATTTCATTTTCCATCAAATGCAACAACACTCGTTTTTTTTTAATCAGCTAAATAAAGTGTGATATGAGAGTCACTTCCCTGAACACTATTTTTTTGGCAAGCATAATAGGCTTATCTAATGTATTTTACAGGGTGAGGGAAGTACAATCAAAAGGAAAGTTCACAGGTCAGCTAGGGGGAACCAGTGAGATTCATGGCTTCTCCTCCTGGCTGATAAGCAGTGCTGGAAAACAGTACCCTCTCCTCTCTAGCAGCCCTCAATCTCTTTAGCTGATGAGTTTCCTGGCTGACCAATGTTGATGGTGGATGAAGAATCAATCTGAGACTAGCAGGAGGTATATAACCCAATTCCCCAATCCTCAAATTCTATCTCTGTTAAAATTTGAAGTGGACATGTTCAAGTTGGAGTGGTGTGTTTGCAGCACTACCTATTGGCCAAGAGGACCAGGACTGTTTCAACTCCAACTGTGAACTCCAACTTTCCCAGATCTCCTGTGCAGGGCGTGCAATTACTACACTATTTTAATGTAATTGTTGCATCCTGTCTCCACCACCCACCCCCTAGCAAGTTCACATTGAGACATTAAGATGCTTGGGCTAAAAATCAATCTTTGGGTGATTTTAGTGAATAAAGTCAATTACTACAAAATAAGATAGTTTGCGTTAAACTTACATTAAGAATTTTTTTACTGAACATATCAACAGGAGTAACTGCAATGAGATTTAACTGTGTTTAATCAAAAAAGAGTTATTGATACTACTTAGCGTTGACTTATTCACCCTACTCCATCATCATCAGAAACTGCAAGAAGATAACAGTGCATATGCACAGACAGCAAGAGAGAATGCAAAATATTGAATCAGATGCTCCTGCTGGCCTTCAAGTAAAGATTTTGAAATTTACATATAAATCAGAAATTACTGTTAACAATTGTCCTTAAGTATTAAGTACTAACATTTCTGGTGTCATTCTTTTTACAGATTTAAAGAAATCACTGAAGACATATTAATGCTCTGGAGTAATTGGTGTTGTGAAGTCGTAATCTAGACCTTGGATAAATTTGATACATTTTTTCAAAGGCCAAAGTGACTCAATTTGCTTTAGGTGAATTATTCACAAGGTATTCATGGCTACATATATAAACAAAATACCAGTTAAAATTGTTATTAACCTGAAGGTATTTCATCATAGCTTATGGAAGAAGAATTTGGAAACACCAAAGCGATACATCGTTTAGTTGATAGGTTTTATTCTATGTGGCTGATTGGCAAAAGCATTCATGGGTTGCTGGTAAATATAAACTACATGAAAGCTGCTTGAAAAAGCAGGATTTTGCAGCAGGTTAATAAATGAGCGTTTCAGAACTACTGGTTCTTTCTCATTCATCATTACTTCTACTTTCAATTATATTTGAGGTCTTATTCTCTAGCTATCCCTCAGAGAGCCACCACAAAAGAGTCCTGCAAGTACTTGGGCATTAATGTTACCTAATTATATATTTGAAACTCTATTATATGCTGCCAGCATCTGAGAAATTTGAGCAGGCAAGATAACCTCTATTAGTGTAATAGATGTTATATTGATGACAAGTGTTTCTATTTAAAGTATCTGTAATTTGGGGGCGATTTGACCCAGTTAGTAGGTAAGTAACCAAATAATTATTCACAATCACAAATAATTGAATTTGTGACAAAAGGCTGTTGAATTGTGCTATTGGCATATGTTAGCTCAATTTCAGCTGGAAGGGTTTGGACAGTGAATACATCTGTAGTTACAGTACAATCTTTTTTCCTGTCTGCACAAATGTAATTCTGTCCTGAAGATAATTTAGAGTTATTCCTCCAGTTTTGTGATTGGTCTGTGATGATATCATGCTGTGTGATTGAGGTGAAGATCACTCTTCATTTCAAAATAGTGAGTTTCTGCCTGTGTCTGACCAAAAGACCAGTTTTGTGTGAGAAGTTATATAAGATTAACTGTGCTTTTAGCCACAAAGGAAGCACAATTTCATTTTATGTGTCTATAGGCGACTGGATTTATAGCTAAAATTTCAGTAGCACAATGGCTTGTCATTTGGAAGAGCAAGTTATTTTCATAATAATGTACATAATCTCATTTTCTATTTATTAACTAGTGCACAATATATTGCAATATCTTTAAGTTCTTCTAGCATAAATATTCTTTGAACTTCAATGAACATTTAAAAAAAAACCATATAATGCTAACTGTACAGAGAATTGTAATTTAGTGGAACTCTACAGTGTTCAGCTTAAATTTTAAGCTTTACACCAACAAAAGTGAGCAAGGCAAATGTAGTTATTATTCTTAGCTCAGAAGAATAGGATGAAAAGGGTAAAAATCCAGCCTCAGAAGCGTGCATTGAAATTCCTGTATTGGAGACCTTCAGGTAAGTTCACTAATATCAAAGGGACAGTGTTTTATGTTTGTGCTATTGTCTACTGTTCTCCATTGGCTCGAAAAGACTATGATGTAAATATAGCCATTTTCTGTTCAAACACCAGCTTACTGATCCGGGCACAAAAGCTCTCTATAGTTTTAAATGAGCTTCCATCTTATCCAAAAGTTGATTTGGGGTGGAGTATCCTCCAACTAATAGTGCTCCCTTGTTATTCATTAGCATTATTATGTAATACCCCAGGGAAAACCAAAATCTAGCTACATGTATATTTTGTTAATCAACATGAATCTAGGTTTTCAAAACATTATGATAATCACTCTTGGACCTCGAGAATCAAAGTCCAGCTCCTTCTGTACTCTCATTTACCTCTGATTAAGACATTCCAAAGTCACCAAGATGAATTTTAATCCTGATTCAGTTCTTTCTCCAGCACTTAATCCTTTCTCGGATACCTTGTGACAGTGCAGCATTTGTACATACTAAGCATCAAGACAACAACAATTGAGATGTCCCATTTGATTTATTAATCTCATCCATCCATGGAAACATATAGTCTCACCATGACATCATCCGACTGCTTCTTACAATGAAAGCAAAGTTTTCATGTGCACCCTTCTCCCATTAATCCAGAAAACAATTCCAAGTACTGAGATAACAAGGCGTGGGGCTGGATGAACACAACAGGCCAAGCAGCATCATAGGAGCAGGAAAACTTGACGTTTCGGGCCTAGACCCTTCATCAGAAAAGAAAAACAATTGGAAAACAATTCCAAGTACTGGTCACTGTGTGAAGTGACCAAACTTAATCCCAGTCTTGAACTTCAAAACATTAAATTTTATAGCACATCTGGAGAGCATTCAGCCCATCATCTCTTTTTATAAAAGGTTTTCCAATTTAGTTCCACGCCCAGAACTCTTCCCCATCATCCTACTAATATGTCCTCAACAAGCGTATGTCCATTTGCCTTTGAATGTTCCAATGGAATCCGATTCCATTAAAATTTCAAACTATGCTTACCAAGTTCTCATCATGCTCTGTGTGGCAGGAGTTCTCCTCATTTCCAGTCTAGCTATTTTGCTCATTATTTTAAATATGTGACCTTTAGTTACCCAAGCCACTTACCAGAAGAAGAAATTTCTCTCAACCTTTTTTTTTTAAAATCAATACCCCACATAATTTTGAATTCCCATACTGCAGGTCATGCGTAACTTTCCCTGCTCTAAGGACAACAATCAGGAAGAGTGTTATTCAAATAGATTTCCTAAATAACCTTTTCAAGGCCTTGACATATAGCATGGTGACCAGAATCAAATGCATACTCCAGTTGAGGCCCAACTAATAGTTTAGAATGATTTTCATTTTTAATCTATACAATGCTCTTTAAAAAAATCAAATATCCATATGTTTTCCTAACCAACTTTAAATTTGGGCTTTCAATTTCAAAAATTTGTTAAATGTACAAGTTCCTTCTATTCTCCACACCCCTCCAAATAGTACCAATTAGATTATACTGCTCCTCCACGTTGTTCTTCTAAAGTACATCACCACACGCTTAGATAGCAAGGTGTAGAGCTGGATGAACACAGCAGGCCAAGCACCCGAGGAGCAGGAAAGCTGACCTTTTGGGTCTAGACCCTTCTTCAGAAATTTCTGAAATTTTCGAAACATCAGCTTTCCTGCTCCTCGGCTGTTTGGTCTGCTGTGTTCATCCAGCTCTACACTTTATTATCTCAGGTTCTCCAGCATCTGCAGTTCCTACTATCTCACCACACACTTAGCCATGTTAAATCACATCTGCCAATGTGCTTTCTCATTTCTCCAATCCATATCATGTTTCCCTGTAGTCTGATCCTATCCAGTTAACAAATGAACGCAATGCCAAGTTTTATAGACTTCTGAAAGTGTACTTCCTTTACTCATGTTCAGGTCATTTTTACATATGAAGAAAAACAACCATCATAATACCAATGTCTGAGGAACCCCATTGCCAGATTACATCCAGTTCCACAAACATCCAGACACCATGCTTTGTATGCTATCACTAAGTCTATAAAGTGCCTACGTTAATGCATTCCTTTCATTGCAGAAAATTCTATTTTTCTGAGTAAAGAGACACCTTGTTAGAAAGTGCAACACCCTCTAAGCTATGCTCAGCTGGACACAGCAACTAAGGCTTGTGAATCATAAGTGAATGTTGGAGATATTCTGGAGCAGCAGTAGGAAACATATGAAATTTTATCCTGAGCAAATTTAGAGAGTGCTGTATCATCGTGGATGTCTCTGCCCACTAAAAAATTAGCCACCTTGTTGACCATTGGATATTGCTGACAACCAAGTGCGTGCAGGCCCTGACCAGTGGCCCACACATACAGTCTGCCAGCTTCAGCATGATGGAGAAATGTCTCACCTTGGCTGTTCAGTGCCTCACTGGAGTGGACATGAAAGGGAAGATGGAAAAAAGGCACATAAAATTGAAAACTCTGCTGAAAGCACTTCCACTCCTGAAGCTTTGCCACCTATTTCAGTCAAATTCAGGCATGCAGCATCCTGTCCTGATGGTCAAGTCTATGCCTGCACTTATCAGGGCTCTTTTTTTATTTTATTCTTTCATGCAACATGAGCTTCTCAGACTGGCGTACATTTGTTGAATATCCCATGTTGCCCTTGAGAAGGTGGTGGTGATTTGTACCTTGTAGATGGTGGACAGGCTTTGGGGTGTCAGGAGATTAATTACTTGCTGCAGTACTCCTAGCTCCTGACCTGGTATTGTAGCTACTGTGTTTATGTGATAAGTCCAGTTGAGTCTATGGTGAATGATAACCCCCGGGATGTTGAAAATGGCGTATTCAGTGATGGTGATACCATTAATGTCAAGGGGCGGCGATTAGATTGTCTTTTATTGGAGATGGTCATTGCCTGGCATTTGTGTGGTGAGAATGTTACTTGCCATTTGTCAGCCCAAGCCAGGAAATTTTCCACTTTTTGTTGCATGTGAACATGCACTGCTTCAGTATCTGGGGAGTCACGAATTGTGCTGAACATTGTGCAATCATCTGCGAACATCCCCACTTCTGACCTTATGATGGAGGGAAGGTCCTTGACGAAATAGCTGAAGATGGTTGATCCTAGGACACTACCCTGAGGAACTCCTGCAGAGATGTCCTGGAACTGGGATGACTGACATCTAACAACCACAACCATCTTCCTATGTGCCTGGTATGACTCTAACCAATGGAGAGTTTTCCTCGATACACAATGATTCCAGTTTTGCTGGGACTCCTTGATACCGCTGTTGGGTGAATGTGGCCTTGCTGTCACTCTCGTCTCACCTCTGGAATTCAGCTGTTTTGTCACTGTTTGAACCAGAGCTGTAATAAGGTCAGGAGCTGAGTGGCCTGGCGGAACCCAAACTGGGCATCACTGAGCAGGGTATTGCTGAGCAAGTGCTGCCTGATGGCACTGCTGATGACGCCTTCCATCAGTTCAATGATGATCGAAAGTACACAGATGGGACAATAATTGGCTAAGTTGGATCTGTCCGGCTTTTTTGAGTACAGAATATATTCGGACATTTTTCCACATTGTCAGATAGATGCCAGAGTTGTAACTGTACTGAGAGAGCTTAGAGTCAAACAGTCATAAAAATGTACTGCACAGGAACAGATCCTTCGGTCCAACTCGTCCGTGCTGACCAGATAACCTAAACTAATCTAGTCCCTTTTGCCAGCATTTGGCCAATATCCTTCTAAACCCTTCCTATTCATGTACCCATCCAAATGCCTTTTAAATGTTTTAATTGTACCAGCTTCAACCACCTCCTGTAGCAGCACATCCATACACGCACCATCCTCTGTGTGAAAAGGTTGCCCCTCAAGTGTCTTTTAAATCATAGAATCCCTACAGTGTGGAAACAGACCCACTAGCCAGACAAGTCCACACCGAACCTCAGAGCATCCCACCCAGACCCATCCCCCTATAACCCACTTAATCTACACAGATCCCTGAACACTATGGGCAATTTAGCATGGCCAATCAACCTAACCTGCGCATTTTTGGACTGTGGGAGGAAACCGGAGCACCTGGAGAAAACCCACGCAGACACAGGGAGAATGTGCAAACTCCACACAGACAATCACCTGAGGGTGAAATCGAACCTGGGTCCCTGGCGCTGTGAGGCAGCAGTGCTAACCACTGTGCCACCATGCCACCCTAAAATCTTTCCCTCTCACCTTAAAACTATACCCTCTAGTTTTGGATTCACAAAAAACCTTGGCTATTCACCCCATCTATACCTTTCATGATTTTATAAACCTTAACAAGATCACCCCTCATCCTCCAATGCTCCAGGAAAAATAGGTCCAGCCTATTCAGCCTCACTCTATATCTCAAATCTTCCAATACCAACAACACCCTTGTAAATCTTTTCAGAATCTTTTCAGGTTTCACAATATCTTCCCTAAAGCAGGGAGACCAGAATTGAATGCAGTATTCCAAAAGTGGCCTAATCAGTGTCCTGTATAGCTGCAACATAATCTTCCAACTCCTATACTCAATGCACTGACCAATAAAGGCAAGCATACCAAATGGTTTCTCACTATCCTGTCTATCTGTGACTCCACTTTCAAGGCACTATGAACCTGCACCTCAAGGTCTTTTTGTTTGCCACTCCCCAAAACCTTACCATTAATTTTATAAGTCCTACTCTGATTTGCCTTTCCAAAATGCAACACCTTACATTTATCTAATTTAAACACAGCCGCTCCTCAGCTCAATTAGGGGAGCAGCAAGTTCTGGAGCACAAGTCTTCAGTACTATTGCTAAAATGTTGTCAGGGCCCATTGCCTTTGCAGTATACAGTGCCTCCAACTATTTCTTGATATCATGTGGAATGACTTGAATTGGCTGAAGACTAGTATCTGTGATGTTGGGGACCACTGGATGATACCGAGATGGATAATCAGCATGTCTGGCTGAAGATTGCTGCGAATACTTCAACCTTTTCTTTTGCACTTAAGTATTGGGCTCTTCCATCATTAAGGATGTGGGTATTTGTGAAGCTTCCACCTCTAGTGTGTTGTTTAATAGTCCAACACTATTCACAACTGGATGTAGCAGTACAGCAGAGCTTAGATCTGTTCCGTTGGTTGTGGGATTGCTTATCTTTGTATATGACTTTCTGCTCATGCTGTTTAGCACAAAAATAATCCTGTTTACTTGCTTCATCAGGTCGACACCTCATTTTTAGGCATGTCCGCCTGCACTCTTCTTTGAACCTGAAAATGGATTGCGTTGAAATCAACTGCATATTAATCCTGGATTTTTGTCTTAAATTTTCAGTACATAGGTTTTCTGGGCTTCTTGTAACTCACTTGGTAGAACAAGGTAAAAGAACTGACAGATGAGCAGGGCTGAACAAATACTGTTATTTAACATCTGTTTCTTTGGCTAAGCTTTTGCTCACAGGAATCTGAGAGTGTGCTTTCACTGTTTTGGCTGGCCTTCGTTACGCGCCCACAAACTTTTTGAGTCTAATGCTAGTTTGTTGTGTCTGTGCAATGTACTGTGGTCAGAGGGAGCCGCAGGATCAGCAAGGTGGCAGCTACACTGCATCTAACAGAGCAGGAAAAGCAGGAAGAGGATGAATGTGACCCAGTAAAGGCACCTTGAGCCATTCACCTGGCTGTCAGGGATGTTGAAGACTGATTGATTTCAGCTAATCTGAGGCACACAAATTCTGAATCCCACATGCTCTCAAAGCTATCTCATGATCAACAATCCCTCAATTTCACTGACACATACTGTTCATTCTTCTTCTCCCATCATAGCATTTTCCAGAAGATTACCCAATAGGCAGCAAGTGACAATAGGGAAAATGAGACAACGGAGTAGGGAAAGAACATTTATGTTTGATGAACATTGAACAAAAAAACCCACCAATTTGACATTGTCTTAAATATTCAAGTTAACACCCTTGTACAGCAATGGATAACTCTTCCTCCTCCTCATATTACTCTTTTTAGTGCAACTCACAATTAAAGGTGTGCTGCTCTGATGCCCATACTGACATCTTTTGCATTTTGGAGCCCATAATGACCTTACAAAAGATTGTTCTGCTGGAAAGTAACCAGGATTACTCTCTCATTAGACATGAGAGAACCAGTGGTGGTTTAATCTGAGATCACCACACTGCAGGAAATGGTAGAGGTTGAGAAGGAGAATCCTTCATGTAAACCTCAGCCAGTGCACGATTTGAACCCACACTGTGTTGCAAATCAGCTGTGCAGTCAACTAAGTTAATCAACCAGAAACTACCAGCCAGGAGCTACCAAACAGAACTATTTGCATGCCATACAGCATAAGCAGCAAGAGATAGACAGAGCTAAGTTATCCCACAACCAACGGATCAAATCTAAGCTCCGGAGTTGTGCCACATCCAGTCATGAAATGGTGGTGGACAATTAAACAACTCACTGGAGGCTCCACCAATATCCACATCTTCAATGATGGAAGAGCTCAGCACATCAGTCCAAAAGATAAGGCTGAAGAATTTGCAACAAGCTTCAGCCAGAAATGCTGAGCGGATGGCCTTGGCCTCCTCCAGTGGTTCCCAGCATTGCACATGCAAGTCTAAAGCCAATTTAATTCACTCCATATGATATCAAATAACGATTGGAAGCAATGAATACTGCAAAGATTATGGGCCATGACAACATTCTAGTGATAGTACTGAAGACTTATGCTCCAGAACTTGCCACATGCTGAGCCAAGCGGTTCCAGCACAACTGCAACACTAACATCTACCCGACAATGTGGAAAATTTGGCCAGGTATGTCCCATATACATAAAGCAGGACACATCCAACTCGACCAGTTACCATCCCATCAGTCTACTCTCGATCATCAGTGAAGTGGTGGAGGTTGTCATCTATGGTGTTGTAAAGCAGCACCTGCTCAGCAATAACCTGCTCATTGACACACAGTTTGGGTTAAAAAAATCAGCAGGTTAAAACTCTCCCCTTTTGTATTTGTGCTTATGGATAAGATGCAGACATTTTTGGTAAGCAGGAAAATTGTGAAATATTGCAGTAAACAAAGTGTAATCTGAAAACAAATATTAAGAGGTACAATTTCTTTGGAAGTAAATAGATTGCCAAAGTTGGATGAAATTTATTCCTGGGCTGCTCAGCAAAGTGAGAAAATTGATCTGATGATCAAAGCAAATGGTGACACCAGCAGCAGACAGATGATCTTTGACTGAGACATGGGATTTCAGAAGCTCCAGAAGGGATGCCTGCAAACAATTGGTCAGGGATACCATTCTGAACCAGCAACAAGGGTCAGCTTCATGCCTATTACTCATGGCAGACTTTGCCTTTTCAAATTCGGCTTGTTCAGCCACCAAAGATAAAGGTTTCATCAGATCTTACTTGACCTCACCAAATTGTAAGCCTTTCTTTCCATCATCTCTCACAGACACAAACAGAAATTGCCAGTGAAACTCAATAAGTCTGGCAGAGTTAATGTTTCAAGCCCGGTGACTCTTCATCAGAACACTCTCTCCCTCTTTCCCTTTTCTCTTTTAGTCATATGCCACCAGATCTGACTGGATCACAAAAACACTGACAGGCTTTGCTTTCATGAGCTAGAACTGTTCAGCATTCTAGGATAATCTTGGACTAGAAAGATAATCCCTGGCATCTTTGTTCTACTTTCTGCTCTCACTTACACATAAATACGGAATTCATTGATTTCTTTGACACCAAAATTAAGATTAGCTGATTAGCTGCCTTAACTGTTTCACTCCCTTTCATAACCACACCAATCCAAACATCTTTCAAAGCTTCCTTTCCTTACCTGAAACTGAAGTATTTTTCTAGTTTCTAGAATATCATGTCTCATGTCTTCTCAAAGCCTATTATATTCACAAGACCCACCTCCTGCTCCCTTATTTTTATTCCCACTTGCTGACCACTCAGCTCCTCATATTAATCTATTTGTTGCTGATATGATTCACCCAATCTGTGCCTTCAGGTGTTGCTTCTCTTCCCTTTGGATCTGTCATCACAAATCTCTTCAAAAAAATCTTGTTAATGCCCCTGTCCTTGGAAACCGCTGACCATCTCCAGATTCCCCTTCCCTTCCATGTGTTGTCAACTCCCAAATACTTGCACACTTTGCCAGGAACTCCAAACTTGAGTGTCCACTACCCCATCAACTCCCACCCTACTCTACCAACTCCCAATCAGGTTTGACCTGCAATTGTACTGAAGTGACTCTTATCAAATTCACACATGACAATGCGTGACCAAGGTAAACTTTCTAATTCTCCTCAAGTTTAGAAGATTGAGGGTGACTTGTTGAAATGTATAAGACCCTAAATGGTCTTGACAAGGTGTATGTTGAAACGATGGTTCCACTTGTGGGTGTTCAGAACTAGAGAATACGGTTTCAAAATTAGGGCTGTTCTTTCAGGACAGAATGAAGAGAATTTTTTTTCTTTCAAAGAGTAGTGCAACTTGGAAACACTCCCTCAGAAGGCAAAAAGCAGTGGAGACAACAGTCATTAAATATTTTTAAGACAGAGCAGATATATTCTTGTCAGGCAGAGGTATTAAGGGTTATTGGGATAGTTAGCATTGTGAAATCTGAAAACCAAGCAGTTCAGCCATGAATTTACTGAATGGTAGAGCAGCCTTGAGAGGCTGAGATAACAAAATAACAAAAACTGCAGCTGCTGGATTCTGAGTCAATACAGCATTGAGCTGGAGGAACCCAACAGGTCAGGCAGCATCAGCGAAGCAGGACAGTCGAAATTTCGGGTCAGGACCCTTCATCAGGACTGGGCTGAATTGTCTATTTTGGCTCCTATTTTGTTTGTTTGTATAAAAATGAAGAAGCAGCAATGTATTTACAAGCCAAGTTGATGTGTGACATGAAGAGAAGTTTGTAGGTGATGCTGTTTCCACACATCTGTGGTTCTTGTTCTTCTAGATGGTAGATTTGTGCATTTGAAATGTGCTGTCAAAGGAACTGTTGTGAGTTGTATCTTGTGGATTGTAAACACTGCTGTCAATGTGCATGGTAAAGGAAGTTCATGTTTAAGGTGGTGGATGGGAATCCAATAAAGTGGGCTTTGTCCTGGATATTCTCATACTTCTTGAATGTTGTTGGAAATGCACTTGTCCAGGCAAGATGGGACTGTTCCATCACATTCTTGACTTGATTATTATTAAGGAAGCCTGGAGTTTCTGCATTAAAGAGAGACCACTCAACATGCTGTGCTTGTATCGAGTTTTCTGTGCGGTATGAGAACATCCTCACTCCCAGCACAATGTGAAGTTTAAATTCAGTTCATCGTTTCTGAAGAGCTTCTAAGTTAAAATGATTCACTTTTTAATTTTCTGGTGCTCACAAAAGATTAATGGCACAGGGATTAATGGATTTATTTAAATGCGATTAATTTATATAACACGTGGTTCTCTTGCTGCGCTAGAAGAACACACAATATCCGGATCACACCTTTGAATGTATTAATCTCTGCAATTCATACATCCCACCTTCACACTTAACTATGCTTTCTGTGGATGAAAATTAATCTTAACTTGATGTGTATTTTGGCATATTCTGTACAAGATCATATCATCTGCAGACTGTAACAATTTGTTCAGGAACTTGTCAGTTAGAATTCCCAACTGTACTCAGATTGGTCAATAAACCTGGCATTTATTTTCAAAATGAAGATAAATTATACTTTTAGCATAAAGGATCATCACCCAATTTAAATGGTATAATGATCCTATTCTTGTGAAATAGCTTATCCCCTGCAACTACAAGCAACAACAATATAAAAATGGAAAGACACCTTGGTAATAAACTAATTTCAGGATTCCAAAGTCAGTTCTTGTTAACAAAAGCAGAAATTGCTGGAAAAGCTCAGCAGGTCTGGCAGCATTTGGGGACAGAAATCAGACATAACGTTCCAGGTCCAGTAACCCTTCCTCGGAATGGGTTCTCGTTCTTGTTAATTTGGTTCATCATGCAAAACTTTCAATTAGATTAAATTTAAAGGTAAAGTCACCTTAGTCATATCAAACCATAGCGCTACTCTCTCATTAGAATTAAATTGCTGGTGGTGCTTTAACCTGAGGGTCAAGACACCTCAGGAAAGGAGAGAGGTTAAGAATGAGAATCCTTCACAGTAAACTCAGCTGGTGCAGGAATTGAAACTGCTCTTGGTTACTCTGCATCGCAAACTAGCTATGTAAGAACAATTGGTTGGACAGCTTGTTTGTGATGCAGTGTGGTGTCAACAGCGTTGGTTCAATTCCTGAGCTAGCTGTGGTTACCATAAAGGACTTCCTTTCTAACCTCTACTCTAACCTGAGACATGGTAACCCTCAAATTAAACCACCACCAGCCATCTTTCTCTATTCAGCCATATCCTAGAAATTGCATTTAGTGACATTAGTTGATGTATGTTTGATCCCTTTGTATATTATCGTTCCAATTATTACTTTAGCACAGATGTCAATATATTATATTTTCTCAAATCTTTTTGTTGTGTGCTCCTCAGAACATTCGTAAGGCAAAACTTTGAGAAAAAGTGTCATTTTTAAGCAATACTCAAGTTCTATACTGCAAAATGACTATTATATTTTCATCAATAAATCTGTTTATAGTTTCAAAAATAATGAACAATGAAATATATGAACATATTGAGCATTGGTCTCGTGATAATTATGTGTGTGCTAATGTGAATCTCTGGATACATCTTTCTGTTGATATTTATTAGCATATTGAATAAGTTAACAATTCAAAGAGGCAAAAATCTGAGTACACAAACCAAAATCTTCAGATTTTAGGACATTTCAAATTATTAAACTACTAATTAGTTCAACAGAAAAGGAATTTATAGGCAGACAGTTCTTGGTTTTGAATTAGCTCTTAACAGAGTAATGTGGAACAGTGAACAAAACTGATGCACTGTGAGCGAACTGCAAAGGATTAGTGTGGGTGTTTATGTAAAAACAATTCAACATTTGACTCTACGAAGGGAATTACATGTTTCAGCACAGACCTCGCACCAGACAGGCTGTGATCCTAGGTTTATTGAAAGTATTAATTTCAGATTAACAGGTCTCAACACGAATAATAATTCTCCTAGCAGATGAAATTGTTCCAGGGCTACAATAAATTGGCAGTCCATTTTACCTTGGCTTATTTTCTTTACTGTTAAAGCTAATTTGTTATTGTTTGTTTTGTGCTCCTTCCCAACACTAATTCTAACCTTTAAGAATAAAGCACAACCCAAAAAAACGTTGGTACCTGGCACAATAAAGTTTTCACCGCTAATCTAAACATATTGCTTCATTATTATAGAAGTAATTCAAAATACATCTGGATTTTGAAGCTGAGAACATTTGTAATTTTAGTCACTCAAAAGCTACCTTTACCAAATATTTGGTCAGTTCAATCAATTTTATCTAGTTTGGGATAACAAGGTGTGGAGCTGGATGAACACAGCAGGCCAA